>JAGTTH010004920.1:0-239356 GCA_022606485.1 Agraylea sexmaculata | reverse complement strand
CACATATGTAGATAAGCTAGAAAAAATTAAAATATATTATTTTAATGTTACTGTTATATATTATAATATATGTATATGTATAAAAATATATGTATATTTTATTTTAAATACGTCCATATGAGCTTTTGAGAGGGTTTTTAACACAACAACGTCTTAATTCATTTTCTGTCGTTGATCTCAACTATTACTAGTTAATCGCCAACTTTACAATTTAGAAAATCAGAGTAAACCTGGAACAAGAGATTGATCAGGATCTCCCAGTCGTAATAGTCGATTAAAAACATTTTTTCTTACTATGAAACTATTACTAGTAAAACAGGTAACCGACAGAGCGGCTCTGCCCGTCATAATCGCCTCAATATTTACCCTATAATACAGAAAATTAGAGTAAACCTGGATCAAGGCGATCGATAGAGATTATATTAATATTATTCCCAAAATCCCAGTTGTAATCACCGATCAAATCAATTTTAATTTTTTAATGACTTCATCGGAATTTGAGCATTGGCTCATGATCATCATGAGCTATTATTTGGTAGTAGAGAATTAATAATTTACTTAATATGAAACGAGCATAAACTACATTATCATATATAATTTTAGTGTGTTATTTTTTTACATACCAAATTATGTATGGTAATCTTTGGCCGTACGAAACTTTCGATCCGTATTTATAATTAGAACTGCACTTAGCTACACAGACTTATGCACAAGCACTTCAAAGTCAATTTTAAATTCCTCACTTTTAGATCGACACTAATCTCAGGCCCACAGAGTATTCTGTAGAAGTATGCCAGATAATATTTAGTCGGAAAAGTTTCCGAAAGTTCTACGGGTTGTATGTGTTGTTGGATTCACAGGGAAGAGCATGACAACCTCCCTCGTCCGAGGTTAAAACGCGACTGGCGTTCCTGCTGTGTTCCTGCTATCCCTACGGACCATACAATCCTACAGTTGCACTCAATTCACGTCAAATGGGAACTAAGTAACCGATGTTTTATTAATTGATGACTTTTATATAAATAAAGGTAATAAATCATTCCAATATGAATCTGTATTTTGTGGTCGACTTTGTCTCATCTACATCGTAATATTTGAATGAAAAGACAATGTGTGTATTTTTAAACACTATTAAATTAAGTAAATAATAATCCATTACTAGGAATTTATTATTATTCTACACTTAATATTTTTTATTTCAATATGTCTACGTACAAATGGGGAGAGAAGACTACTCTTTTGTAGAACAATTCAGACTCATTAAAAAAAAAATCAAAACATAAATACTTTAAGTACTATGAAATTTAAGCGTAACGTCAAAATAATCAGCAGTTTAGAAATATTTTATTGAAATGACGAAATAAATTTTTCAACAAAAGAAATTTAAAACTAAGAAAATAAAACCTAAAGAAAATTAATTGCCCAGAGTATTTTAATAATTTAAATAGTATTAATAAATAAATAGTAGTAGTTATTTTTTAATCCTTAACGAGGACATATTATATATTCTTCTGTCATTGAAATTGTAAGATTAACATATGCATTTAAAATAATATACTAAAAAAATATATAACTAAGCATTTGAGCTTATTTATTTACTTTTAGAATCATTTAAAAATGAATCTTTGTCTTGAAAATTAAGCTTAATTTTATTATAAACACATATTCCAGGTAAAAGTTTAACTGGGGCTTGTATATAGTATTATATAAAAAATTTGGATGATTTTTTGTTATTAAATGAATCACACTGTATTTCCATTGTCTTCTATACTTTATTGTAAATAGATAGATAGCATATACTAATAAAATAATATATTTGATGCACGTAAGAGGGAATAGTAATTACAAGAAATCGAATGTGTACTGCCTTATCCGTTTCCTTTACGGTTGAAGGTTGTATTCTCGAAGGAATATTAACCCATGTTCATCGGTACTGTTTTTTTTATTTATCAAGCCTATTTTTTATGAAGGCAGTGTAAATTATTATAAGGTCAATATGCCAATCACGCATAGCATCGAATGATTATTTTATTAAATATAATTTTTATTTTATATATGTAGTTTAAGGTACTAAGGAATATTAATATGCCAGACTTGCCATGCCGCTTGTGTCACGACTGTCGTTAGCCCATTATTAAAGCCGTCAAGTCTTTATCGCGATCACAATCTGCATTAAACACCAGCCAACTTCACTTTAACAACACAATAACACATACATTTAGTCAAAGGTCTGACTTCTTCATGAGAGATAAAAAATGTGTCACTTTAAGCCGTTCAAATCCACAAAAATCAACCGGACTCCAGCGATACCTACTACGACCTCCACCATAAAAATATGATGTTGAATAATAATTCTCTCATTTTAATTACAATGTGAGTGAACGACGCTTATCAAGTTTTGATTACTATAATTTGGCTGAATTCGCCTAGAACAATAAATACAATATATATATGATTCAATGGACTTAATTACAAATGCATTAAATAAAGCGAATGCGAGTTTATCGGTACTTATTCTTAGAAATGAATAGGTATTCATATAATGAACCGTAAAATAAACTGAATCGTATGAGGATCAGTTGATTAAAACAATTAAATTTTCTACTTAATATTATGAATTCAATAAACCATTAATAAGAAATCCCGCCGTTTTACACTCTCAACATACATTCTAGTATTTTAGTGATTAAATACGTTTTTTTTGTATTAAAAGAAAACAGTTCTCTGGAATTCCAGAGAAATTACATCTCTGATGGAGCTTTTTTGCGAGGGGTTTTTAGATAAACTATTACTTTACAAATTAGAAAATCAGAGTAAACCTAGATTAAGAGATTGATCGGGATCTCCGAGTCGTAATAAAAAAAAATTTTTTTTTACTATGTAACTAATACAAGTTACCGACAGAGCGGCTCTGCCCGACTTATAATCCAGAAAATCAGAGTAAACCTGGATCAAGGCTAAAAGGTCAAGGTGGGGATATTATTAATATTATTCCCGATCTCCCAGTCGTAATATCCAATCAAATAAATTAAAAAAAAACGAATAAACAGGATTTGATTACAGGAGGATTAATTCATAAAAAAATGACCGAGAGCAAAATATGACAAAATTAATAAAAAAAATATATATTGAATGCACCAATATAATACGTATAAGTAATGAATACAACTATCAATGATTAATTTAAGATATTCAAACTTGGCATTTATAAAATATTCAAATGATGTGTAAATTTTAGCATGTCCACCTAATGAAGATTTATATTGTGTCTTTCGAAACGAGTACGAGGCGACGTTATTGAAAATAATATTTGAAGGTGTGTTGACAGAGTAAAAAATAACAATTGAAATTCCTGTCAAAAGCAATGGAATGACGTCAATAAATAATATTATGTGTTTTTAAAACAGTGTCTGCATCGGACAGATGAATGTTGGAATAGATAATAATGTAGTGATTGACTATGTAAGTTGGGGGAGACCCCTTTCCTGTTTCGGACACATCTCACAATTTATTATAAAACACGCACATTATCATAAGCAGATTCGATAAAAATATTTTGCGTATATGCTTTAAGCACACAAATCAAGAAAATTTTTACCATACGAAAGATTATAACTACCATCTTCAAGTAGGGTCAGCACAACAAACTCAATTTATAATATATGAACAATAATCAAATCAACTGCGCATAGTATTTTTTTTTTATAAAAAAAGATTTTCATTTATTAACTCCTTTGTTGGTTTTTTCATACATATATCTGTCAACATTTTTGTTGACATTTCCTACAATTAGCTTTGGGCGCCCACACAAGTTACAGTTAAAACTGAACGTGTTTGGGTAAAGCTAGTCTTTCAGTTCAGTACAACTGTCAGTTAAACTTATACGGATTAAAGTATTTATTAATTATTATAATTAAAGGTGTATTAAAATAAATAATAACAATTTCTGAAAACCACTGTCGTCAGTAAGCATTTAAATTATCCAGAACTAACAGCAGTTTTCAATTGTAAGAGATTGTGAGTGAGTCGTACTAGAGTATTGGAGCGTGTACGGATAGACTAGAGCTTGGTAGTATTGGTGTACACGCATACGCACCGCATGCACACACTCTCATTACTATATTATATTGAATACGGTCGAAACATTGTCTATAAATAAAATATGCGAGAAAAAATAATAAACTTTGAGAGATCTGCTTGAATATGTTTTACAGGCTTTTAGTATAAAAAATATTTTTGGACGAAAATATTCCAATAGAAATTTTAAATAATATATCATCAAGGTTAGTATTAAACAACTGTACATTTAAAAATATGTAAGAAAATAAATGTGTTCCTTATGCGTTTAAATTGTTCACGGTAGCTATAATTAAATAATAATAAATGGAGATGTAAAATTAGATATAATTATATTATTATTATATTAAATGAGCGCTGTGTGTGTATTTATTAGATTTTATTTTATACTTTGTGATAAAAACATTTAATTTAATGTATTAAAGGCCCTGATGAGTCAATATGAAGTGGTTTATGGTTGTTGTGGGGATCCCATTAGCATACCATTGCTGTCACTTAATTCAAATTGCCCAAAATTACTCTCAGTCCAATTTTTTATTCGCGAATAAAATATTTAATGCCTTTCATTACTCAATAATATATTCCCATTGAGTGCTTTGCTGATTTAATTAATTATTTTGATTGGGAAACAGTCACCGTCAAGTCTCCCAAGCATAGCATTAATACAAAGAAATGTATTTTTTTCTTATTCAATCATGTGGTATTATTTGTTTTGCGTCGTGTTTGTTCAAACAACTCGTTCTTAGAAATACACATAAGTCATCAGCGAAGAAAATAATTATCACGCCTGTTTTCCAAACAAAACTCGATTGGTTCATTTTTCCAAGAACTGGCTCTCTTATTAAAACAAATCGATAAAAAAACAATAATAACCGTTTATTTATTGAACAAATAAACCTTACATTCATATTAAAAAAATTGTAGTCTTCTCTAATATTTATTTATTTTGAGCTACCAGTTAATTTCGTAATGTTTATCAATAAATTTAAATCTAAAGACGACCTTTGCACCAAATGTTAATAGCTAGGTGAATTAGTATGACCATATTATATTTTTATTTATAATTTCTTTATTTCACATAATGTCTTCATAAAATGAGTTTTGTTGTTTATAATATTTGTGTTTATTTTATAATGTTTATTGTAGCCTTTATAAATAAAATTAAAAAATTTACAATCATTGAAAACACAATACCTATGCTTAGACATATAAGTATATTTATTAATTATGAGTTGCTATATAATAAAATTGACTTACATTAATATATAAAATTAATTACCAGATGGAAAGATTTATAATATGTATTTTGATTATCATTTATTCATTATTTTTGGTCCCTATAAGCAAATTTGGTTTAATTGGGATGTTTGAAATTAAAGTTACTTTAACCCTCGATATCTGTTGAATATGAATTTATAGATATATAAAGTTGAAATACTAATTTATCGTTGGAGTCGAAATGCATTTACGTCGCGAATGCAAAAAAAGGCACTAAACATATCAATAACTAATTTAATTTATGTTAAAATTGAATAACTATCTGGCTCCATTATTAATATATTTTACTGAAAGTCAAATAAGCAATCATCAATCAAATCTTGAGATGAATGTTAAAAAAAACACGTCCACTGGTTACGAATTGTGTATAAAGCAATTCCGAAGCCAAACAATTCTTAACTATTTTTATGTTTTGTGATATACATACATATACATATAATTATGTACCAGTTTAAATATATATATTACAATTTCTTTGTTATGCATAAGTTTTTCCAATGATCGATAGAACAATACATCTTTGGAAATATTCTCAGGTGTACATAGTGTATAAATCTTTTTACCTATAACTAACATGAGAATGTTATATTTAAATTTGACATTAATAAAAATATTAAATTAAAGAAAGAATGGGAAAATACCCATTTACAAATTTAGAGATTAATAAATAATAACAACAATAAAAGCTATATTAACAAAACAATTACAAAATATAATTCTTAAAAACTAAATAACAGTTTGTTGGGGTAAAACCAAATTTGAGTTAAAGTGGATTATTAAAAATTTACATTTTTTTGGTAAAATGAACTTACGTTTCCTCAAGGCATATTTGGTTTTATTTACATGTCTTATGATTGGGTTAGTTGGGAAGTTGGTCATTTTAGTGTAATGTTTTTTTACTCAAATCTGCGAAATTTTGCGATATTTCGCTTTGATCATTTTTAACTTAATGTCCTCGTGGACTTCTTTAAGATATGCGACCAGTTTAAATGGATGCTTTTAAAAATAATATGATCAAATTTTCAGTAAGTGTGAAATATGTTTGTTTTATTTTTATTTTATTTATCTTGAACATGTGGTCACCGCAATAGCAAGTTGCGAGTTTATTATCACGTTGCTAATTCTCGAAGAGATCAGTCAGCCGGTGACTTTGATAGCTTCAACATCACCATGGCTAAGTTTTTGGTCTTCTTCGTGGCCGCTTTGGCCGTAGTATCCGCTTATAACGTCTCTGGAAATCCCATAGTTGCTTGCTACTATGACAGCAGGAGCTATGTCAGGGAGAGTAAGTAAAAAAATATATTTATAATTATGATAAACCACATTTTTATCCAAGTCGCCGTAATAGGCGATAGGCGATAATAAATAAATAATAAATAATAAGGCGATAATAAATAATAAAAAAAACAATTTAATAATAGGTACATGTATTTTTCAAAACGTATTTATTGGTATGTCAGTAAATAGTCATAATAATATAAATTAATTTCGAAATGTTGATAATGTTTGAGGGCATGTCAAAAGGTTGAGTAGGGACTATTCAAGATTACTCAATCAAAAATCATAATATATATATATATATATATATATATATATATATATATATATATATATATATATATATATATATATATATATATAAAGCATTATTACTATAATTGTGTCAGGGTTATATATACATTTGGCAATATTTATTTTATTTTACCCGAATGTATATTTATATTCTCGATGTCAAAGGGGCTTTATTATATCATCTTTTCAACTACGGCTCAAGTATTTCAATATAAACACTCCAAACATTGTGAATGAAAAAATACAAACACTTCAATCAATTAATAAAAAAAATATTGTAGTTTGTCACCTGAACTTTCTTTAATATATTTTGTAAATTTCAGACTAATGTAACAACAATAAATATATAAAACATCTATTATCACGTGGTATGTCAAAGGTATTAACTGAAAGGAACGGTTCAGTTTTTCTGTATATCTAAGAATTTTTTGTTCATTAGTTGGGTTACTAGGGTCACCATAAGTTTCGTGTTAATGTCATTTGTTGGTATCTATCAATAAATTCCCAATTCGTGTTGCTATCTCACGGTGACCCCGAAGATAAACTCGTATACACATGTGAAATAACCAACATGATAAATAAACACTAATGTATGCGTGTCCATGTCAAGTAAAAGATTCTGGACACTTCTCAACATAATAATAATATTATTTGTTGTTGACTTATTCTCTAACGGGTTACGTAATGATACCAAACAAACATTTCGAGGTTGACCGGAGAGACTAAACTATGTACATTTTTTAAATAATAATATATGGCTGTTTTATTATGAATATATTTTTAACATATGATGTGAGTCATGTCCAATTTTGATTGTAGCAATTTATTTAATGGACTGGTTATTCAGCTTCTGTGCATATTGAACGTGTGTTACGTGACACACTTAATTCATTTAGCAAGCGTTTATATATGAAAAGAGAAAATTTTCTGCAATTCACACATCACAATGTTGTGTAATTTTCCAATTGAATGTCGCTAAAGAGGAAACTGTTGGGTCAGCTTGTTTATAGTAAATCGCAATATAAATATTTGGCCTTAACACATTTTATGAAAAAATCGTATTTATCCATTACCGCCGATAAGACCAGCGTAATAGCTCTAAATACGGTGGTTCGGTTAGGTTAGGTTTCAAATCCCGCTCATTTTTTTAAATTGATTTGATCGGTTAATATGACTGGGAGATCGAGAATAATATTAATAATATACCGATCGATTGTCTTGATGCAAGTTTACTCTGATTTCCTGGATTGCCGGGCAGAGCCGTGACTCTGTCGGTGACCTGTGTAACTAGTAATATTCAGTTAATATCACTGACAGACAATAATCATGTGTATCAGAGATGTAGGTTCTCTGGTATTTCAGAGAACTGTTTTATGTTAATAATAAAAAAGACTAGATGTATGAATATCAATATGGTAGCCTAAGTAGATGAGTCTGAGTGATACAATTTGTTTTGCCTATCTCTTGATATTTATCATCCGGCCTTCTAATATTATAGAAGATTATACAAGACTCAAGTTGGGGTGCGCAAATTTAAACACATGTCAATCAACTATTGGTTGTTTTCTAAATTTTGTTAGATGTCTAATGAATATTATCTTTTATGAAGACTTATAGACTTAGGCTTGCATATAATTTTTTTCTAAGTTACTTTGACATGATGACATTATTTCCTAATTGTGCAAGGCACGGTCCATGTGAAGCTAATCCGCGGTTGATAGAATTAACCTGCTATATAATGTCATAAAGGAAATACGATTCCTTGAACAGAACAATAGAATGATGCAAATATTTTTTTATGGACAATGTCACTATAACCTCGAATGAGATCATGCAGCGCGTTGAGCTGAATACGCAATAGTATTCAATTGACTAAACGATACTTTGTGGTCGGCAAGTTTCACGGTCACCATTAAGAAAATAAACATTGCTTATAATTTATTTAAAAATTTGCAGCCCAAGCCAAGATGCTTCCCTCAGACATGGATCCAGCTCTTCCATTCTGCACTCATCTTATCTACGGATATGCTGGAGTTCAAGAAGATACCCACAAATTGGTAGCTCGCAACCCCAATTTGGACCTCGACCAAGGCCACGCTAATTACAGAGTAATCACTCAACTCAAGAGGAAGTTCCCCGCATTGAAGGTCCTCCTTTCCGTTGGTGGCGATGCTGATGAAGGTGTTGAGAAATACAATGCAGTCGTAAGTAGAAAAATAATTGTCATTCTGAAGAGCATTATTTGAATGAGTCATGCGTACATAATATTTACAAAACGTTTTTGTTTCTATATGCGAAGTTGATTCAGTCACCTGCATTTTTATTATTAACAATATGTTTTTTTAACAGCTTGAGTCTCCCGAAGCCAGAGCCGCGTTCATCAACTCTGCATCTGTAATTATCAAGAACTATGGATTCGACGGCTTGGATCTTGCCTGGCAATTCCCCAAAACCAAACCCAAGAAGATCCACACTGGCTTAGGTAATAATATTTATTTAATCCCTCGTAATTCAAACTGAAACATTATAACCTTGAGTTGTGTTACACTTAGGCTCCGTTTGGCACGGTTTCAAGAAAGTCTTCACCGGTGACAGTATTCAAGATGAGAAAGCCGAAGAGCATAAATTAGGATTCACAAAGCTGGTTACTGAGACTAAAAATGCATTGAGGCACGAAAACTTGATCCTGACCGCTTCTGTTCTCCCAAATGTCAACAGCTCACGTAAATACACAATTAATTATTTACTATGTATTTTTTTTTTATTTTTGTATTTTTTATGCAGACTACTTTGACACCCATGCTATTATGAACAATCTAGACTTTGTTGTATTGAATGGCTACGACTACTACACACCGGAGCGTAATCCTAAACAAGCCGATTATCCTGCACCACTCTATGACCTGCTCGAGAGGAATCCCCAACACAATATCAACAGTCTCGTTAGCTGGTGGTAAGTTAATAATCCTACATGAAACTAAAAATAAATAAAAAAATATTAAACATCATATCATAGGTTGAAGAATGGTTTCCCATCAAACAAGTTGATTTTGGGTATCCCTACATTCGGAAGGGCATGGAAGATGGACGAAGATAGCGCAATTTCTGGAGTTCCCCCTCTAGAAGTAAAAGGAGCCGCAGAAGAAGGTTAGCTTATTTAATTAAAATTTATATGTGATATTTAATTTGATATCATTTAAAGGACCTTACACCAAGCAAGCTGGACTTTTGAGCTATCCTGAGGTTTGCACTAAACTGTCTAATCCCAATAACGCTAAAGGACTTCACACTCATTTGAGGAAGGTCACCGATCCCAGCAAGAGATACGGTAATAAATCAATTTAATAATTAATTTCACTCTGGTTACATACATATGTATATCATGATTAACATTCGATAGTAGTGAATAGAATTTGTTAGTTTTAACGGAAATCACAAATGTGTCATCTGTGGTCGTTTCAGAGGACATATTATTGCAACACGATGATGAGTTGAACAAGACTTTTGGTACGATATTCATTTGATCATCATGTATAATAAATAATATTAAATATTCATTTCAGACTTCTTCAAAAATACATCACAGAGACTGTAATCAATCATATTATATAATTTTACTATTAGTTTATAGTTTTAAATAATTATCCACTTGATATCGTTTTTTAGTGTGCGGAGTAACTTTTATTCCCTTATTTAGTAATCGCTTGTTATCTTCGAATTTTTAATAAATATTTATTATTAAGATTGATTAACAATTTATTTATCTTTAAATAAATTTAATTAAATTTAAGGACATATATAAAATAAAAGGAGATGTAATGTATTATTTATTAAATAGCGTTTTGAGGGATAAAAAAATCCGCATATTATTTTTATAATTTCTGAAAATGATTTACATTTATTAATCATATTATAATTCCCAAAAGACTGGTTAGTTATAGATTTAACTAGAAGTTTAATTATTACTTTTTTGTTGATATTAAGGTGTTGTATTTTTGTAGAAGTCGGTATTCTAAAAATTCACAGCTTTTGCACCGAATGTCCAGCAATTTGTGTATTGGTGGTGGAGCACTTGTAATAAATTTATTCATCTCTGATGCATGCTTAGTGTAGATGATAAATTATTTAGATTATACACGAAAATAATATGTCATCTGGGGATTTTTTAAATATTGTTTCATTGTGTTTCCAGGTACCTATGCATTCCGTCTTCCCGACAGTAATGAAGAAGGAGGTTTGTGGGTTGGTTATGAAGACCCAGACACAGCAGCCAACAAGGCCGGATTTGTTAAGTAAGATCATAAAATTTAACTACATATCTTTAATTAACACTTGAAAAATAAACTCTTTCTTTTTTTTCTATTTTTACGATATGTAAATGTGTAATTTTTATTATTTTTCAGGGCTAAAGGCTTGGGAGGCATCGCCATCAATGATTTGTCTTTGGATGACTTCCGTGGCCTTTGCACCGGTGATAAATATCCTCTTTTGAGGGCCGCCAAATTCAGGCTTTAAATCTACCACACACAATGTTGATAGTTGATATTATTATTTTGCCATATGTAATTATCTTTACTGTATATAAATTTTACAAATAAATATTTTTTTAAATCAAATAACATGCACTTCATTACTAACCATAAAAACGGTTGAATTAAAATATGATTTCAAAAACATTTTAAATGCTCTAGTCATGGGTTTATATCCCACTGAGTTTAAAAAATGATTTAATTAGCTGTTGCGACTAGAAGATCGGAAATAATATTAATAAAATCCCGATTGATCGTCTTGATGCAGATTTACTATACTTTCCTGGATTGTAAGATAAATACTTACGCACTTATCAAGTTGGGCAGATTAATAGTTAAGAACAGACAATTAATTAACACGTTGTTGTATCTAAAAAACCAAAATGTGCAAAAAACCTTCTAAAAAGCACCCCCGGGGTTAAAAATAATTTACATGATATTTAATTATTCAAAATAAAATGCAACTAATTTGGGAATTAAATTATTAAATCAAATAATTTATCAGGGATTCGAATAAAAATTTTTTACACATTTTTTTAAAGTATTACCAGATGGAAGAATGATATTTTATACAATCAATACATACATAAAATCTCAAAACGGGTATTTTAATGATAATAATATTAAATTAGTCTCAAAATAATATTTGAAATATTTAATAATGCATAATAAATGTCAATTCTCAAAAAAAAATTTTCATCGGAAAACTTGCTTATAAAATATTGTGATATGAAATCGTATGAAATACACCATACCATATGAAAATCGTATTAAATTTATTTTATTTATAAATTACTTTGAAAAGTCAAACATGAATGAAAAAATAAACAACTTATTACCATCCTATCAAAAAACCAAGCAGAACATAAAAAATCATTACCAAATTGAAAATTTGAATTAAAATTACCCTAGTAATTGTATATTACCACAAATATACATATAAAAAAATAATACATACAACGGTTATGTTATAAAAATAATCGTGCTTATATGGTTTGATATTTACTCTACACGCATAAGAGATAAAGAGTAGACGTCAATTTTATTTCGATTAAGTTGAACAGGGATTGCAGTGTGGAATGGTAAATAAAAATGCAACAAGTGAAGTGTCGTATTTTCGTATTCAAGGCGAGAATAAAGTTTGATAGAACTCTGTATATATTTGCGAAACAAGTAAAATTCAACGACAGCACGAACATGTAAAATGTGATCCAAACTACTGTACAATATATACCCACGCTGACACACATTATTTATTGTTTTCGCCAAAACATGGACTAGAATCATACAAAATACATCCACCGTTATCGGCAGCAGCGTGTAAAAATTATGGTTTAGCTGTAACGAAATGATAATATTATGGGTGTAGAAGAGGAGGTGGTATGTATAAACCCATAAATCGGTATGACAGACAATGGTATCGGAGTATGGTGATAAATTCCTTGTGGTGGTGCGACATTAAAATTGATTTTATCGCGCCAAAGTGGGCCAATAAATATGTTGGTTTGTGATTGTCCCCTATATAGTGTGGGTTGGTATACAATATTTATAATACGGACAGGGTAAATCCTCAACATAGTATACAAAATTTAAAAGCCAGTATATAACAGAGAAATTTTCCATATTGATATCTTCATCATGAAAGTTGACAGAAGAAACAAACAAACGGAAGAATATAATATTCAAACCTACATACTCAGGTTGCATATATATATTTTTTTATTATTCTTTTGATACATACATACATAGCAATCTAAAAAATATATAAATTATTATTGTTGTTTATCTTTTTTTTGGAAAAGGTCACATAATTATTAAAATGTAGTCAAATTACAAATATGATTTTGCACCTACATAATAAAAAATAGTTTTATTAGCCATCGCGACTGGGAGTATCGAAATATTCTTAATTAAAATTTATTGATAGTGTTAAAGTCTTGGACGTGAAATTACATGATGAAATATATTTATTTAATTTAATTTTTTATCAATTTAATTTTTCGATCGACCACTAACATGTAGTCATCCTCAGAGACATTCTCTTAAAAATAAATATAAGTTATTTTAAATAAATATATTTAACCTTAATTAAATTACGATCTACACATTCTCTTCTACCGAATTTGGTATGATTTTCTGGATTGTAAGATTGGAAACCGGTAAATTCTAGAAAAATATCCTACCCAGAGACTTAACTAGTACCTTTTTTTATCACCCTTGGTTTGATTATTTTATTAATATAAAAAATATCTTCATTAGGCTTTGGTATGAGCTTAGTTATTTATTTGAATATTCAATTAGTGTATGATAAAAGAGATGTTTGTAAGAAACAATAGGCGCCTCGTCGAGCGGGTAAAAGAATGCAGTTTATGGTACAATCTGGTGCAATAATTTATGTCCAAAGGGCGACAATACACCACATAAATATTCATGCATCACATATAATTGCACTGTGTGAGCCCTCCCACGATACAACTATACATATTGCCGGACAAAAACATATTTCATATCCATTCATATATTGCAAATATTTATTTACGAACAACTTTCGATGCGCATCGATTCACTCTCGAGGATAAATCATATTATGTATTTTTTGCAAAGTTGGTAAATTCTCGTTGCTGCGATCAGGTGAGTGCATTATCATGCAAATTGATACGATACTGTAGAAGACGGTATTGAGTACTTTGGGCCAAAAGGATTCTAGGGGTCGCAGTTGGCCCAGGCCATGGCCTTTAATCTACTTCCTTTCCAATATACTCTTGTCTGATACTGAAATTGACCCCAAGAGACACTGAGTATTGAATTTTCATTACATCCCAATACTCACACTCATATTATAAATTTAACTACAATTTTTACCTGTTAAATATATTTATAACTATCTTAAAATCGTTTGTCATTTATCTTATAATGTATACTAGATATATACAAAATAAACAAACAAAACAACAATTCAATCTAAGGCACTCGTTTATTTTGTGTATAACCTCTCATTTATTTACGTTTAATTATTTTTATATGAAAAATTAACTAACGTCCTAATATAGAGAACATTTTTTGTCTCTTATGAAAATTTCTTAATAGCTCTCAAAAGAGACAAAAAAAGTTCTCTATACTAGGGCGTTAGTTAATTTTTCATATAAAAATAGTTAAAGTTAAATAAATAAGAGGTTATACACACAATTTATTTTAAATCATTATTAAAAAATCATGTTAGTTATAGGTAAAAAGATTTTTATACTGTGTAAGTCTAATTCAATTAATTAATCAATTGATGTAAAGTTCAAACTTAATAAATAAATTATTATAATAATAAAAGTTATAGCCAATTAATAATCCATTACAATGACGAGGTAGGTTTTTGTAACATATTGCTTATTTTACGATTACAATTCAACATATATGAAAATATTTTGAGGAATTTAGTAATGGTTGAATAAAAAGTAAAATAAATTTATTTATCCTATAAAAAAAACATTGTCATATCTTTAATTATTAGCTTTTAAAAATGAACTAGTTTTAAATATAAATAAGTATCAAAATCATTTACACATAATAAATAGTGATAAATGTAAACCTTACGATGATATGTAATATGATAAGTAGTTTAAATGAGACTACTTGAGACCGATACGCATAATAATTACATTTATTTTTCTTGGTGCCATATGTATATATAACCACTACTTCCAATAACTACTGATGTTTATATAAATATAAACTTCAGTAGTAATGTGAAAAGTCCAGTTCCACGATACTCAATTCATCAATATATTATACAAATAAATATGTTAAACAAGTATATTAACTAGGAATAATTCAATGTGAGGTTTTGTTATAATTCTTTTTCTGGAAATGCGGAATTTGATTAAATGTTTAAAACAAAGTACGTTTGTATTTGTTATCAACCAAATGTTGGATTAGGCAAAGTTTAGGGACTTGACGTTTACACGCCAAATATTTTATTAGTCCCTGAATGTTGGATTACATATTCACCGTATATTATAAGGAATAGAGTAGGCTAAGCTAGCATCAAGCCTTAAGTCTAAAATCACACCCAAGTCATTCACCCATCAGACGTCTGTCTCGTCGAGTAAGGGTGGTACCAACCCCTGTTAAGTTCTGAACATTACCACCCCTTGCTCCACCTTGCAAAGCAACAGCTGCAGGCTTTCCCGTATTATTTATTCACCGGAGAAACTGATCTATCGGACCTTTGAAGACAAAACCTTTCATATTTCTCCGATACTCCAAATAAAAATGCGCCTTCAGAGCCGTTTGACCCTTTTTGGACCTTCAATATTTTAGAGGGTTTACGTCCATCGGTCAAATTTCAAATGGAGTCTAAAAAGGTTACCTGCCATTGATGATAAATGATTACAATTTACCAAAATATACGTATATAGGTTTGCAAGTAAATGGAACATCATGAAGATTTGTGAGTCCATCTAACTTTTAAGCTCGGCAGTTGGTAAAGTTTTAAGTGAAAAATTGCGATGAAATTAAAACAGAGCAGAAAGAAATAACACCGTAATTTGCCAGTCGTAAAAGCAAAACTCTCCACGCCTTTTGTATCATCCTTAATGGAGAATTATCAACGCCTCAAAAACTACCACCAGGTGCTATAACTCTGTTTTGTCGACAGTGATTTCATTTTAATAAAGGAACAATGCCTCAACTTCTATTTCACAAATCCCTTTAGAAAATATAAAATTTTGAAGCTTCCTTATTGTAAAAAATACTGACAGATAATATTGTTCGAACAAAACATTAATTATAATTATATTTATTTATTATATAACTTTATGCGTATGGCGGCAGTGAAGTATGTGTGGAAAATAGTGCAAATAAATAATAATAAATTCATTGGAAACTGGAGTTTATACTTGCGTCTTTTTTGAATTGAGTGTTAGATTGAACTGCGTGTATTCTATATGTAATTCAAAACAAATAAATTAATTTTAAATATTTATTTGCATATAAATATATTTTTTACAGATAAGATAATAATAATAATAAAAAAAGGTTTTAAAGAAAAATGAAAAGTATATCTTATTTAAAAATAAATAATAATCTTATAAAAAATGTTTAAATAGAATGTATATAAAATAAATTTCTAATAGGCTTCCCGATACTTTCGGAAGCTGTTTGTTTTAAATAAATGACAATAATAAAAAATAAAGTAAGGTGTAGGAAACATTTAGGTTAGTATAAGGTCACTCCTAGACAAAGCCCTGTAGGTGGAATAATTGGTGGAAAAGAGTTCACCCAGGTGCGCAAATTCGTTGCCAAATATATATTTAAATACTTGTCTATCTGATAATGTCATTAATTATCAATGATATTTATTTACTTGAATTCATTTAAAGCGACTGAAATTAAAATTGAACAATGTATAAATATATTTGAGAAAAATAAAAACCTAATAACTACTTCACCTGTAAATATATAAATTATATTATTTTAGTAATATATTTAGGAGCCTATGTAGGTATGATATTAAAGGTGATTATCATAATAATAGTGTACAAGTCAAGTAGTAGGCTATGGTGTTTTGAAACAGAAATGTCTTTATTAAAAAAACAGGAGGATGTAGACAGAAATATGGGGGTAGGTTTGTAGTGTAGCCAGGGTGGCGCCGTCGGGGGTGGCGACTCCCTGTGGACGGTCGTCTCATAAATAAACAATTACCTATTTTTCCGTTTCTGGTAGGGAAAACCTTTCATACGAATCATCTTTTAACGGCAATGTTGTATCCAACCATACCCATCAATTATATACAATCTTAAACAATCTAGTTTCCATAAAACGCAAGGTTTAAACACAAGACCTTTAACATGAAGTTATTCAAAGTAATCTAGATTCTTAATTGAAGTATTTAAGTAGTTTTTTTGTCATAGTTATAGATCAGTGTCTCTGTGTTATTTCAAATTTATCAAATCATTAAAGCAAGATAATCTTTTGTTCAATTTACACTTCAACAATAATATTATAAATTCTCACGTATTTAAATGAGTAAAAAGTACTTACATTTTGTATCTATTCTAAAGCATACGACCATAATCAATATAACTGTAATAAGAGATCGTAGCTTATACTATTGATGCGTATACGAATAGACTAGAGCTTGGTAATATTGGTGAACACGCATATGCACCGCACGCGCACAATCTCATTTCCACTACTATATTGTATACGGCTGATAGATTATAAGTCATTTTAATATTTTCTTTCTTTATGAGAATGGATATTTATTGATTTATTATTATGTGGTGCATAACTCAAAAAATACTGAAAAATCAAAATAATTCTATAATTATAACATTTTTGATATCTCAGAAAATATAAGTCATTTTATTGACAATATTATTATTAAGCAATACTTAAATTATATATATATTCTTCTTATAAAAATAATTAATTTAAGGTTTAAAGCAACGGTGGAACAAAGGGCTATATTCTATAATAGTATAAGTACACCAATTCTACCAAACTCTAGTCTATTCGTACACACACGACTCACTCACACACTGTTATATTAATGACGGCCCAAATAATATTGCTTACTCAAAGTGGATACATATTGATATATAAATTAACAAATGTATAAAAAAATTTCAACGCTTCATGCTATCACATTGTGTACTTGTACTTTTTGTGAACTGTATCAGCAATATGTAAATTCTAAGTATTATTTAATAGAATATCTCTGGTTCTGCGGCGGGCTGTGAAATATGAGGGCAAACAAGAATATGAAAAGTATATTTGAGATATTCCAGTGCGTCCGTTGGATTTATTAGCGGACGCATTCAGAACACTGAAGTTTTGGTAAATCAAGCAAGACGGCTAACATGCAAACTTGGCTAATAAATTTATTTCAGTAATTATTTACCGTATATCTGTCATGCGGGATTAATGTTTCCTCGGCTTTACGTTTTCAGTACATGGCGCCTACTAAAACATACCAAATAATTTTGCAAAAAAATTGAAGCATTGAAAAAATACCACTTAATATAAATATATATATATACATATATATATATATATATATATATATATATATATATATATATATATATATATATATATATATACTTATTAGTTTTTGCCATTATACAATATTTTTTTGACGACATGAAATTATGCAATTGTTGGGCATTTGACTTTTTCCACCTGTGATAATATGAAGGTTTTCATTTTCAAATTATTATACCATAGGTATTTAATTTGTATGTAGATAATTCATAAAATCAAACCAAAGTTCAATAATTGAACAGTAAAAATATAAATAACTTAAAAATACATAGCGGATAGAACGAACGAAAAGAAGTAGATCACTTTCATGATTCGTGTATTTTGTATAATTGTTCAAAAAATGTAAAATGCCACTGGTTAACAATATTTTTTAATTATCTGGTTAATTAACATTTTAAATATAAATTATTGTAAGTGTACATATACTTATTTATATCATATTTACTAGGCATATTATGAAAACTTTATTCTATGGCGTTTGGATGCATGCATATTGTGTGGGTGGGTATCTTATTTTTATAATATAATAATTATGATCACAAATGTAGGATGACGAAAATAACAATGGCGAAATGTATTTTTTTTCATAATATATTTAAATTGATGTAATATCTATGATCGTATATTCGCGTATTGGAGATATAACCTGGTTTTGGTGTAATCCTGTATAGGCTCAGCTAAACAAGGGTGTCGGTGATGCTTTGCTTAAATAAACCATTAATAGTTGTCAAGCTTCGTTTATTCGGAGCCACTGTTGGACAAACATAATACTGTGAGTGTCAAATAAATCAGATTTTGCTTGTCTGTTACCCTCAATGACTGTGTTTAGGATTTCCCATATGTAATGTATTTTGATACATTTTGCGTCATATTAATAAAAACGAGACAACTATCGTACTTAATTATTATTTTAAAATATCATACATACATATATTAAATCAAAAACGAATAGGACGTTTATCTGTTTACATTTTTGTTTAACATAATTTTATTGTATATTTTATAGTTTGGTCGAAATTTTCACGAAACGGTGGGAATTTAAACACGCCCTTCTTAAACCTCCTTAAATCGCCACCGTTCCTTGCAAACCTTGACCAAATAGTTAATAATAACAGAAAATTACGTCTCAGAGGAATTTAAAGAGTTAAATATAGAAATATATTTAAAATGACTTTACACTAATAAAATGCAAAAAAATGCTCTTGTGAGTCTCATGCATTATTTTTATGAGATGCATCGAATACAATCGTCACGTATATTAAATTCGAATCGGCCCTGGAATGATTGTTATTTGAAATAATATAAACGTGACATTTCGGTCGCTTTTTAAAAATATCAATCGAAATGTGGGCGGATACTTTGAATGGTGTTCTTGTGGCAAATGGTCCGTGTACTCTTAGAACAAACGATGTCCTGAAGAAAAATATTTTCACGCCTCGACTATTTTATGCGCCCATCTATCCAACTCCCTAACTAAGTGCTTTCCACAACTATGTACTCAATTTACTAAATATATCGATTCTGAAGCAGCTTTAAGTCAAGTTTTTTGAAAATCCATTAGTTTTAAAATTATTTGTTTCCAAGAAAACTTTCAATGTTGGCCATCGGGGGATTTTGCTTTATACACGTTTACAAATTACAAGTATCTCTCGTTTTTGGAAAATATGTTAATCTTTATCCAAAAAAGGATATAACCACGTTTTAAGTGAACATATTAAAAGAAACATTTGTTAACCATTAAGCAATATTAATGATAACCAAGAAAATGTGGAAAATCAATTAATTTCGAAATGTACAATATACTGCACCAAAGATTCATAGTTATTTTTACAAATTATAAGTATCTATCGTTTTTGGAAAATATGTTAATCTTTATCCAAAAAAGGATATAACCACGTTTTAAGTGAACTTATTAAAAGAAACATTTGTTAACCATTAAGCAATATTAATGATAACCAAAAAAATGTGGAAAATCCATTAATTTCGAAATGTACAATATACTGCACCAAAGATTCATAGTTATTTTTACAAAATTAGTGTATCACGCAGTTGTCGAATAGAGTTTGTTTCAATAGAATAATTGTGTAATTTACAACTTTTATTAACTTTAAGATGATTGAAGAAATTATTAGTTATTAATTTGCTATTATTGTCTTATAAAATAATAAATGTCACGACTAGATATGAAAATAACGCGCAGTCGACAGTGAATAGGGTTTATTTTATTCCATAATATATTGAATGGTTAAATAAGCTACCATTTATTTTTGAATGTATACAATAAAGATGATAAGTTGCTTATTTATTTTAATGTTCTTTTAAATTATTTTAAGCATACAGCTCAGTGTAATAAACAACTTTTGAATATAATATATCTCAAAAAGTAGATACAACATGAATTATTCATCTTAAGATTTTATTATTGGTTATTTATATTTGAAAAAAAGGAATTATAATAATAATCATAATTTTGTCTGACTAATTATTATAGATCAATTTGTAGTACATACATATGTATGTATATATGTAGATACATTTTTCGATAACTTTGGTATTCTCTAATTCCCTCTAATGGTTTTTTCACCACTTCTAAATCTAAGGTAAATTCACACATTGGTTTTATCGGGGGGTGAGAAAAAAATCGTGTTCAGTGTGTTAAAGATGAGTTGACAAAAGTGAGAACAGAACAGGTTTTGGGCTGAACACCTCACGTCAAATGGTGCGTGGTCCATTTCGCCCTAACAAAATAATCCAGAAAAGTCACCATTTCTATTTTTTTTTCTCTTCTCGTCTCACACTCTCATTCTTCTCCGCAGTCTATCTTGATCTCGGTGACATCTTTGTGTCTTGTCTTTGAACATTTACACACATTCGACACATTCTTACTGCATGTTTGTATATTATATACTTCATTCACACTAGTTAGTTATATAAGATTTTAATTATTGAACAATACCGTATCACATATTTCAATTTTCTTGATACAATTTCACATTTAATGATGACAAAAAGTGAGGATTATCAATATGGCTAAATCAAGGTAGGGGGTGTATGCATATTTATTCGGTTGCCTTTGAACAAGGTATACAATATGAGAGTCTTTCATAGGGAAAAGTAATTAAAAGCGGTCCGGTGAGAAGCCACCTTTTCAGCAACTGAAAATAGAAGCCTTAGTGAAGCTTAGTAGGGCTTTCATCGCTGAAAAGAGAACGACCATTGCAACGTAGCCACCCTTTTATCTACAAATACTTTCTGGTACCCCAAATTCTATAGCCTATATATACATTATAAGTAAAATCATCGATTCAATGTTCTGTAATAAGCTCAGGGGAATCAATCATTTTAGTATAATAATTTGTGTGCGTCCTTTCTCTAATTGAAATATTCATAATCAATATAATCAGGATTTAGATGGGACAAGAAGTCCGATAATCTGGTACACAGTCAACATAGCGTGTAATGGTGTCTACCCCATAGTTATGGTAGACAACACCCCCATCGAATTATTATCACTGTACTGAAATAATCCCTGTAATATTGCGGCTTGCCCGACTCTCTACAAACAGGCCGAAGCTTCATTCAAAGTTTCGATGTACCACTTGCATTAGAAGGACGTCTAATGAAATTGAAACTGACGACTTTGTAAAGCAGCAAAACGGTCGTAAGGGACCCCCCCAGATACTACTTGCCATCCTGGCTTTTCCACTTATACCAAACACATGCACATGTCTTCAGTAATTGGTCCTCAAGCAGTTTATTATATGGAATTTATTTAGAATTAAACAATATTTTATTAAATCGCTTGTTGAGCCGATAGTGTTAAAAGTCTAGCGTCTCCGCGCTACAAAGTTAAACACTTTAACGCGAAGTGAGCTCGAGAAACTTTACCACGATGAATTGAAAATGAGTGGAACAAAGTGAAGTTTGCCAACCATAAAACACCTCGACTAAAGATGTAACATTATACTGTTGCATTTACGCAACAATGGATCTGCAGGACTAAATCGAAATTGAATTATAATATTATCTTGAGAATATAAAGGATTATGGTGACCATGTGCGTCTCAATTTTCATATCAGAGCCAGTCTATTATTATATATAATCCGGGATTTACAGTCAATATGGTCTGCAAGTATCATTGAAATACCTTACCTTTCAAACTAGTTATTGCTTTTCGACTCAGTATTACGTGTATGTAGAAAAGCGTCTGAAGTGCTACAAATTTACTATATATGCAAATTAATACGATGATTGGTGTGTTTAATATTAGTAATAGTTATATAAACATTAAGGATGATCAAATATTAATGTGGATTTGTCTCTTCTGCAGTACTACTTTATTTTATGTATATTATGTAGAAAACCCAACATTGTTTTTTTTTAAATGAAATTAATGTACTAAAATGAAAAAAAATAAAGCAATTGTATTTATTATAGCAAGCAAATAGTTACTTCACTCAATTCAAACAAAAATTAAAACTTTAATGAATGAACGTTCTGTCAAAAAATCAACGGTTTCATTTGTCTCTTCCTTAGTTTCAACAGAGTGCCCACCTCTTTTAGTCTGCATAACCATTTTTATCTATTTTTGTATATTATTACATACATATTACAGTAATTTAAAAATGATTGCTTCCTACACCTTCTTTTATTGTTTATATACATTCTATTTATATTACATTTTTTTACAATACTAATATTTATTTTTATATATGTACTTTACATTTTGTTTACCTTTTTATTACTATTGTTTTTCTCTATAAAACAGCTCTTCTAAGCGTTTATATGGAAATAAATAAATTATTGATCAATATTGATCATCATCGTTTTTTTCTTACCGCTATATATTTATTATTTTCTTTTCTTTCTTCCTTTTGATAAGGACTGCGGTCATCATGATGTCTTGGAATAACGTCCCGTAATGCTGATATTGTACTTTGATATTTATAATCTTTTATATGTATTCAATTTAATAATAAAGAGTATATTTTTTGAGCAATATACATACGTACATATAATGGAAAATTGTATGGAGTAAACTTCAAATTCTCGTTCATGTTAAGACTTTCCAATGTAGTGTGATAAGAAGTATGTTTCAAACCTCAGAATTTTTTTATTATAATATGTGTAAGGGTATAAAAAGTGTCTGTGGTTTGAATAACCACAATGATATTTTCGGATGGATCATCAGGATGAAGTATTGAATTTTCCCGAATCGCGTATAATTTGGATGTGGAGCCGACAAACCAAGCAAACCAAACCCCATCATTCCATTCATATAAACATCCGCCACATAATTTGCTGCGGAATTTATCCTCTTCGGCGGCAATCAGGCGTCTCTTGTCAGCCAAGCTCACCCCTATGGACGAAGGCTATATTTTTGCCCCATCTTCTCACCCCAACAGTTGAAGGTTCGTTCGTTACCAACTTATTGCGGCAACGAGTGAGCGATTCTCGCTAACGATCCAAACATTGAAAATAGCAATTTGGACGACCCCTGTTGCTAGTTTTTCCATCCGACACTCGTTGATTTCAACCATTGAATCCAAATTACAGGCTCTCTGGTCCCCACACGAAGGGGCTGTACTTTATATACAGACACTCTATTTAACTAATTAGTACAACTTTCAAAATATATGCAGAATTGTTCATTATTTGTGTGTTAAAATAATGCGAAAACTTTAATTAATTAATTAATAACATGATTAGTATTACTGATTGAATTTTTAATATTATATTTAAAAAATAAATTACTCTTAACCTTGTTAAATAAAGGATTCAGAGAAGTTTACATCATATATTAAAATTGCCAAATTAACACAAATGAGATAAAATTAATTTCTTTCCTCACATTGACAATCTGTTGGATTATGTCAATATTTTTTTTTTGTATTATTATTGTACAATTTCTATATTAAATATAATTTACATACAATGTTTTGATACATTATGATTAGATGTTACAATATTATGTTCATAGACTAAGTTTTTTACTTATTTTAATACGGAGTCCAATCAATTGGTAATTAAAATAATTAAAAAGTCACAACATAATTTATGGGAAAAAATAGAAAATCCTTCTTGGAGAAAAATATATATAATACATAATAAATAATAATAATAATAATGGAAAAAAATGTTAAATTTAATGGTAGATGTTATTCCTTAATTGGTCTTCGATCTTTATAAATTTCCATTATTCTACAAAAAATATTTGTGCAAGTTTTACATATAAAAAAATTACTTTACACAAAGTGTTACTGCAATGCGTCTTCTTGGACATCGAAAACTATATTTTTAGAAATATTCACGTATCCCCTGAGTACGGAGTTAGAAATTGACTTAGTGGAATAACGATAAAGTGTAGTAATATATATTTTTGGTATCCATCCTGCAGGTTGTCTGGGGAGCAAAGGGATGAGGTTTGACGACATCCCTCTGAAATTATATGCGAGATGGTACATCCTAAAGTTAGTTGCAGAACTGGAAAGTTGGTTCGACGTGGTTTGCGTTCACTAATCCCCCATAATAACTGTCAGTGGTTTGCCAACCTGATACATCCTTAACACCATACTATTACTAATATTTTGATTTATTTGTAGACAATAATGCCACAACAGACAATATAATTTTATTATTTATCAAACATCGATCATGGTGTAAAATTATTTATTAGTTCGGAAATAATATACACAACTATAAAATATAATAATCATTTAAGTGATGGTGTAATACGTATAAATAAAGTTGACGGAGGAGGCAATGTTAAGAGAGTTTAAGGGCAAGTTTGGTGTCTTATGTGGTTAATTACACCCTTCGCTGTTTGCTTGCGATTAGTCAATTAATTACGCTACATGCCCAACAACCCCACAATACATGTGTTCAGTCTTTGTGCTAATGAGCAATACATCAACAAAATATTTATAAATAGACTACTAAGCAATACACTAACTGAGTGTATGTTATGTAAAAAAATAAAAAAAATATTTAGACTTTCCGACCATTCAGAAACTTTGTTTATAAATATTGTTATTAGTTTTAAGATTACGTACAGACTGAATTCACTATTAACATGAATGAATCTTCCAATGAACGCAATAATTTTCATAGTTCATCAAACTTCTATTTGAATAATTTATGTTTAATAACTTAGAACGTATAAATTAAAACTCATAATACGATGATATCTTTTTTAAAAATTGTTTTTGTATTTCATCTATCCATCAAAATTCCAAATATTCATATTAGACATAAGTAAAAAAGGTTTATGTATTCTGGGCAGCTAAGTTTAGCTTCTATCCTAGCTAAAATATATAATCAAATATTTTATATTCATAATTAATAAATCAATTGAAATTTGTTTTATATTGGAGTGTATATTCTGTATAAGGGTTTATTAGACCTCTAGTAGGTATAGATATATAATTTTTCAGTGAAATCGAAATGATATTTATTATATTTTATCTCAAGAAATACATAATAGTACCGTTAAGTATAATATTAGGGAAGACCACCAAAACCACTCGACTTGGAAATTAAATACATGAACTGACAAAGCGCTATATGCGAAAGTTTACCGAGTGTGAATGGACCGATAAGAAGTGCATTCTCTATATAATACAAAGGGAGGATCATCCCTCAACCCACAAGGAACTAAGAAGGTAAGAAGAGGTGGTGGCAAATAAGAAAGATCTCCATCAATTGTCAAGTGGAATCGATGCAAACATCGGTGGGTCCTTGACTATGGGTATTTAATGGTTTACAAATGATGCGAGTGCCGCTACTACAAAAGAAGTCCGAGTGTCGCATAAAAGAACTCGAAGGCGTGCTGTTTGTAAGAATTTTACAATGTGTATTAAAATGTACCTACAGGATGATTGAGAAAGTTAATATTATTTTATTAATAAAAAAATAATGAAATATTTCCAATAATAACGGTGAACTTTCAGTGTGAATTTAATTCATTAAAATCAGATTATTAAAGGGACTACAAAAATGTAGTTGTTTGTTCGAATCTAATACCAAAGTTGGGACTTTATATACATATTATTTTAATCATAAGTGTAATAGCTTGAAGTCATGGGTTAAAATCCCGCTCAAGTCAAATTTTTTAAATTGATTTGAGCGGTTATTTTATTATCACCGCAGATCGGGAATAATATAAATAAAATTCTGACCGATCGTCTTGATCCAGGTTTACTCTGATTTGCTGGATTGTACAGTAAATACTTATTACAAAAATGCTTATTAACTTAACCTTTAACCTGTGTAATTATTAATAGTTAAGATCTCCCACAGACAATGAATTAACACGTTGTTGTATCTAAAAAAGTAAATAGTAGTTAAAGAGATTTCCAATAGTTTAAATTGAAATCAAACACAGAACTCAACACTAACAGAAAATATAGTTATATGAGACGTAATATTAAATTATAAAAAGTATGGGGAAAAAATATAAATCCATATACAAATATTCTTAACGTTATTTATATGTTTATTTATTACTTAATCTTAACTAAAAATAAGCCTAGTCCTTATTTTATTTTGTAATATCAATAACACGATAATTAAATATTTTTATCCTTTATTTAAAATGTATATTATTTATTTAAAATTATTAAAAAACATATTTTATTGCCAATAACATTGATTAAATTAGAATAAACATCAACATTAATTAATTATGTATATATATATATATATATATATATATATATATATATATATATATATATATATAACTTCTAATGCCTGTAAGTATGTAAATATTCATATTCGTAAATATTATATTATGTAATATACCATTTTAATACAATAAAATTGCGTAGATGAAATATATAATGTCCATTAGTGAAATGAAATTAAATTTCAATCAACAAAATACCCTCGCAAACGATCTATGAAAACCTGTGATGCTGGTCTCCCTGTACCAGAAAGCGGATCAATAAGATCATATTTCCCGAGACGGTATTGAGCAGCTCTGTTAGAATTTCATTTACTAAAAGCCAGTCCAGCGAAAGGTGTCTGTCTCTATATGTTATGATTTGACAAAAGAACAAGTTCGTGAATGGAACCGGTCCATTGTTGGAAAGTGGAGTTTATGAAGTGCGATGGTATGGGGCAAGGGCAGATGTCTAGTGTCTTCAATGGACTCACAACAACATTGTGTGGTGGCTTAGCTGGATTTTTTGTTGTTGCACAATTCGTTTTACATTACTTTGTATACTATACAGGAAGATTGGACCACGAGATAAAGCTACTTATTTGTTACCCAGACTTTACTGGATTCCATTCTAAGCAGATTATATTTAAGACCCCATAAAATGCATATCAAAATGCAGTATAAAATAATCGAAAACAATGCAAACTACAACACCTTTTATACAACGTATAACAATGCTTTTTTGGATTTTTTATGATGCTGGGTAAACATATTTAGAATGAAACATTTTAGTTTAACAAATAAAAGCTGGTTATAATCACAAAACAAATATAGAAGCAGAAAACGCCGACAAAATCTTAATGTTTTACATTTTTTCATCATTAATATAAAATTTAATAATTTTAAATAGTTCAAAAGGATGTTTTGTGATATTTTAATTTAATTTTATAATAAGGATGTAAATTACTGGTGTCAATTATTGGTGATGGATGTCGATTATTGGGGAATTTCGGAAGGTTTTTTGTTTATTTTTTTTATTAAAACGCTCAAAATCGTGTCTGCTTTTTTATAACATTAAATAACAAGGAAAAACATGTGGAGTTCTTTGATTAATTCCAATCAACTTATGAAGAGACAAAGTAAGAAATTCCCTTAAGGTTTTCAATTATTGGTGCACCCACTATAAAAATGTCAAAGTTACAAAACCCAAATTTTATTTTGACATTTTGTTGATCTGTTTTAAATATCACAGATACATCATCAACAGATGTGTTATTTATATACCATATAATACAGAAAGTCATATTAAACCTAGATTTACTGATATTTAATTAACACCCCTTTTATATTAGTACTTTTTCCCACGTTATATTGAGTTAAGCAGAAACTACTAAGTTAAGTAACGCAATAAAATAATAAGTAAGTATTTTAAATAGATATTCTTATTTTTTTACAATATATAAAATTTAATTTGGACTCAAAATCTTGTTGGGCAAATACTGCCACCAGGAATATGGGTGTTTATTTTCTCCAACATGTTGAACTGTATCTCAATTATATTCTCAAATAAAAATTTGAAAAAACTCATAAAATGCCTTTGAACTCACCAACGGTCAAAGTTTAATTTGAAATATCGTTAGTTGAGTATTTTTTTCTTAATATTGGAGAAATTAATGAGAAACGCATGAATTCAGTTCATCCAATATATGGAAATGGGAGCTGACACATAACCGAGATGAATTTATGCATATAATAAATTACTTAATGAAATTTTGTACATTGTGAATAAATTAAAATATCATAAAAGAAGGAAATTATGCTTCCCTATCCTGTATGATTGAGAATACTATTAAGAGTGTTTCTCAAATCCCAACCAGAGACACGGCATTGAAATTTTTGTGTAATAAAATAATGCTTAATGTTTTGTCGCATAAAGCTTTCAGCATGTCTGATATACGCCAGTACTCATGCACGAGTGTTCTGAAAATAGAAGAAACCTTTTAGGTTTGTGTGATAAAGAAAATCGTTTTTCGTAGGTGCGGGGATAAAAGCGTATTATTTATCATCGGAACATTACGAACGTGTGTAGGTTGTGTGTGTTGTGAAGTGTCTTTGGTATTTCCGTTGACCGACATGGGGTTGTCAGGGTCTGCTGCGACATTTAGTACCCTCTTTTCAAAATTTTCTTTTGACATGTCACCCTGCTTGCTGAGCATGCTGTCATACTTCCACTCCAACACTTCTACTTCCATTCCTCTTCATCTTCAGCCCGCCACGCCATCTTGTGCACGCCGAAAGGATTCCGCGAAACGTTCAAGTGTTACATCAAAGCTCTCAAAAATCTTATGTAATGAATTAATGAGATATTGTTATCTAGAAATATAGTTCAACAATAGATATATTTGCTTAAAACAAAACTTTATTTTTAATCTACTAACTATTATATTGTCGTAGTAATTTAATTTTATGAGGAGAATAATGAAACGTTGATGATTGATAGTAATAATCGCGGTTATCTGAATTATCATTATTCCATGAAAATCCGGTCCAAATTTTTATCAAAATTCAATTCATTAAAATTCCCCAAAATCCTTAAATAACACTTAAGTATGTATCTAGGCTTACTTAAGTAAACCAGCGTAATAGCCCAGGGGATAAGAAGCGTAATTTATCTATTTCTATTTTATTTCACAATTAATATGAGATTGAGATGAATATGAGATAGAGCTCATAATTTTAGAGGAAATATAAAAATGTATTCAACGATTTTTTTTAAATTTTAATTGCATGCATTATTTCTTTTATTAAGATATTTGGATATTCCTAGCGCCTTTCATTATATAATTGATATTCTTAGATTAAGTGTTGATTGAAAAAAGTAATATAACTTATAATATAATTTAAATAAATATAGAAAAATTATTCTATTTAAGATATGCTTATAAATACGGAATTATTTACAATGTAGAAATGTTATAGGGTGGTAATTTATACTAAAAATTTTATTTTTATTAATGCACTTTTTCACAACGCAGTCTGTCACTTATTCACAACGCATATCTGGGTATATAATAAAAGATTTTTATTAAGAGACAAACATTTTGAAATCTGATACACACGCTTAGATCTCGTACACACCTTAATAAAAGACCTCTTTATATATTTTTTTCCACGAACAAGTCAATGGGTCCTCGAGGATATTGCGAAGGATGAGAATCCTTTATCTTTCTTGACCTTTTCACAAAGCTCACACAAAGAGTGTCAAGTCAATTCAATTATACGCCACTCACGCGTGTTTTTAATAAAAAATAAATAAACAAAAATTTAATCTTATAAGCATTTGGTATATACATTAGGTATTAATGATATTTAATAGATGTTATAGTAAACATATTGTGGAGGTGATAAAAGACGTTCTCCTGGGATATGCAAACGTAAAACATGGCAAAGTGGTGCAAGCATTAATTTCCCTTGCACATCGGTAGTGGTTTTGTGCACCTCAACAATTGCATACCCTATGTAAAACCACCACCTCCATATACCTAAACAACCCCTAAAGCTACCCCCTGAACCACCCTATCCACCGAACGCGAGAAATTCAATTTAACGCTTTGTAAGACGAGCAAATAGCAGATGAATAGACGTAGGAATCCTCCTTGGACATTGGCACAAATATTCCCTCAAGTATCAAATAGATTCAAAATAAAATTCTTATAGTATATGTAGATTAGGTTCCAATACTTTATCTGGCAACCCCTTGAATGAGTTCGGTTCTATATCAATTAAATGTTCCCGGTTAAAGAAGGAGACCCCAGAGACTAGAGATGGAGAAACGTGACAAATAATAAGATAAAGAAGAAGAGTCGGTACCCTTAGTAAAGGGAATGGTGCACAGTAATAAGTGGAAGCCCACTAAAGGGGCGGCATCAGGTGGTTTGTAGAGCTTCAGCCACTTTTATTTGACAGCAGTCGGATTTTAATGGTGAAATTTTATCGTCCGAATCAGATGTCGACGTCTGTATCTAATACAAAGACAAACTGTAAAATCTTCTGTAAAAATATTTTTGCACAAAAACAATAAAAATATGTGTTAAAACATACCATACTTATTTAGAACTATTATTTAAAATTTAATTAATTGTGTAGTGAATATTTTATGATAATTCAAGTCAGTTTAGTGTATCAAATCGACGCAACGAAAGGAGAGGCAGGTTCGTATCCTGCTGCACCGGATGGTTGCTGTAAAGAAGTCGGTACATACATAATTCATTTTTGCAGGCTTATATACTTTGATATTATATTTGTAATGTATAATCATTTTTTTATTATTAAATATTATTTGAAACAAAAATAATTTTACTAAATATGAGACTGGATCAAATATATACATGTCAGGTAATTTCCAAAAAAAATGCGCAATTTGATTTTATAATACACACGTTTTATTAATAAAAAAAATCTTTATACAATCGGTGCAGTTATTTTCCCTTCCAATCAATGGCTTTGATGAAATAGTTACAGCTACAATATATTTAGCTCAGATTGTTGAAAGCAATGAATTTATATTTATAAAAGTGTCATGCGTATTATTTTCATACATTTAAACATGCGCATATTGTACATATACTTTACACATACGTGGCCTTTTTCCACATGATAATTGTTGTCCCTTAAATCGGACACTCAAGAGCAAAAATATTGTTATTTTTAGCGAAATGATAATATAAATTATATATATAGTGCATAGATATAAACATAAGATATCCTTGCTACATGCGTGGTTAGTTCAAGTAGCCAAAAACATCAGTTCCCTGGCAAACATTAAACTGTAAACATCTCTTTTCATATCTTTCAGTTATATTTCACAGTAAAATGGGTAAAAGCATTGTTACTACATGTCATATGGAATCAAACATACACTCAAATACATCTGGGCTCAGTTTTTACCACTGAATAATTCTTTTAAGATATTTAAAATATTATTGCGTTTTAATCGCAAAAAAAAATATTGTCACAACCACTCTCAGGGGTCACTAAAAATGTATTGAGTGAGGGAGACACACTTATGCCTTTATCGAATAGGAGAGAAGAGTGCAACAATACACGGGTTAAACATAATTACACCAATTATTAATATGCAATGCGATATATAATGTTTATATTTATGATAACAAAAATGAATTATCACATTGGTTGTGAGAAATGGAAATGTTATCGAAAGAGATATTAAAAAATCTTTTTGGTATTTTATAATAGCACATCTGAGATGATCTCATTATAATAATTTGCAGTCGTATTTATGAATATGAGTATACAATAAGGTGCATTGCATTGTGGGTAAGATAATCTTGGAATGGAGTACTTACACATCCGATGAAGAAGATTGGAGGCATCCTTAAGAGAGTGAGCTTCCTGAGGCCCTACAAGTGGTGACTTTCAACCACCCTATATACATACATACATACATACAGGGTGTGATGCATATCAGTACAATGTGGAGTGACTTTTAAACGCAGCATACAATGGTAATGGGTGGTGGTTTTAAAATGCGTTCATGCGTATCTTCAAGTACCCACTTCACTACACTCTGGGCCCGAGGATCAGAGGGATCATATCGACCGTGAAAATTACTCCCTCATAGACACTCTTTCATAATCCACACATTTCATAAGTATACTAGGATTCCACCATAGTCACATTTATTGTTCCTAAAAGATTACGACCTATTGTCATAAAAGCATTTGAAACCAATAGTAGAACCGAAAATATTGGATTATTAACAAGTTATCAGATATTAATGAATTGACCTGATGAAAATTAAAAATGCACGTCCTAATCTGATCGACAAAATTATTTTTCTAAGATCTTTGCCCTATGAAAATGACTATATTTGTATATTGCCTTTATATTTCGTTTTAAATAGATTATGGAAGTATACCAAGCAAAATATGTCTTTCTTTGGGAAATTTAAATGTTTATAAAAATAAAAATGGGATGATTAAAAATAATAACAACTAAATGAATAAAAATTGATGATAGTGTTGACTTCTTGGTAGAATTATATAATTTAAAGAATGATTGTTAGTTGTAATTTTCGTTAAATAAATTTACACCAATCGCAAGCCACATTAAATATATAATGAATATTTTTTTGGTTTAATAAACAGTACGTCATACATGAATATTTATAAATACATATTATTAATCACTTTAATAAAAAAATATTTTATAAAATAAAGTGTAAATTTCTGATAATCCACTAAACTCATATTTCATGGTTTTATTTAAAAAAAAACTGTTATTTAGTTTTCAAGCATTATATTTTGTTAATATAGCTTTTATTGTTCATAAATCTTCATATTTTTCCCCATACTTTCTAAAATTTTATACTATTATTCATGTCAAATTTAAATAAAACTTTCTCATGTTCGTTTTAGGTAAAAAGATTTATATACTTTGTACACCTATTCCAAAGATGTATTGTTCTATCAATCATTGTAAAAACTTATACATGCTTGTGAATATAACTAAAAACATGGCTAGTTTTTTTCTAAACATAGATTCGATTTGAAAAAAATGAAATCTGCTGAATGTGGATTCATTCCCTTCTCAAACTGTTAAAGATCGAGTAGGAAGAAACGCGAGTGGTATAATTTTGAATATTACAAAATCGAATAAGGCGGTGAAATTTTGCGGGCAGGTGAAGTAGTAGAGAGATTTGAAAATAGTCATAGTATTAGAGAAGGCAGGGAAAGATTTCATTAGGGCACGGTGGAACAATGTAAGGTGATTTACATAATCGGTGAGGGTGGTTAGGAGGGCGCAGTCAAAAGGTCCACGGTGTACGAGAAACATCTTCTTCCCTCCCACAATGGATTGTTAATAAGTGCTCCATACCAACCCTCTACACCGCTAGGGGAGCATCAGAAGCCTTTCTATGGATTTTACATACTAACTTTTTGTTCATATGTACGTGACGCTCGTTTTGTTGACACCCAAACAAGCCGGTCCAAAGTTGAACGTCATCTTCTATGAAATGGTTATGTTTTGTCGCATTGACTCTTTGTCTGACTTCCCCTCTGGATTATAATAGCTTATTAAAATACCAACATACTCATTAATTTTGTCACTTACGTGATTATACCCAAAAGAAATATTAGATTAAAATGGACCTTTACATATGCACATTCAAATTTAAACGAGAGGATCGTCTGGATATAAACTTTGACGAATTCATACATCTATTATTAATTTAAAAGATGTAATATAAAAATAAATCAATATATACATACCAAAGTTAACATGTGTTAAATACTATTAAATCATTTTTATTAAAAAATAAATATTTCATTAAAAATGTATCTATTGCCGCCTTGTGGCCCAGTGGTTAGTGTAACGGATTCGTGAGTGAAGACTCCCGGGTTCGATTCACGGCACCGGAGTCACTTGGTAGATCTAGCTTAGCAAACTAGATCTTAAGCACTTATTGCTGTGTGGTGGCCTGGGAAACCATCTCTACTATATTCTCCCGTAAAGGCCAAGGTGGCCTGGCCAACCCCTTATAAAGGGACTCCCGTCAATAAGGAAGGCGTCACGATATTATTTATTTATTATGTATCTATTAATGATTTTTTAACTCCACCACTACCAATATTTGACAAAATGTAATCCCTCAACCCTCAATATTAAAAATGAGAATTAAAATATTCATAATCGGCTAATGGGGAAGATCTAAATAATTAATAAAAAACTTAATTAACATGTATACTAAGTAACTACAATAATAGGCAATATATTCACCACAATTATCTATGTACAAAAATTAATGAGGAATCACCCTTAAACATTAAAAAAATAAAGTATGGTGTATTGAGAATTTTTATAATCAAATTAATGAAATAAAATAAAAATATTTAACATATTAAATATGGAATATTTCATTTGTACGTATTGTTATAAGAAGGGGGGTAAAAGTAGGCTTCATTCGAGCACCTGCAGTTCGCTGGTCGGCACTTTTGTCGTTGTCAAGAACTTCTCCCTTGATCGAGATACCAAGTAAATGTCGCGTCTACTTGTCTACCTGTTTCCACAAAAGTCTACTCTCTACTACTATATTGTTAGGTAGACTTAGCGAGTAGTTCATTAAATACATTTCTACAAAACAGAGATATTTTTATGTCGCTCGCCACGAAAGTTATTTGATTAAATTCATCTCAAAGTAGTTATGCGAAATGTTACCAAATGGTATCGGATGCGGGCGATAGTTTCTGTATTTCCAAGTTTCCTTTGACGAAATTGAATTTCGATAACTTGCGTCCGACCAGGCAAACGGCTCAAACTTCAAGTCAAATTATCTTAATCAAAAGGTAGTTAGTGTGGTTCCAAAGACAGATTTATCAGCAGAAGGTGTGACACAGTCCTCAATGAATAAATTACTGTGACCTCGGCGACCCTGTCCCTGTTTGAGGCTCTGAATCACGGCCTCACTGATTCAATACCGTTAGTTTTTAATCAATACTAAGATAAACATCGCGGTTAAGGATGTGGTATTCAACGAGATGAGCTCGAATATAGCATAAATTGAATTGAATTGAAATAGAGACCCTTTGGTTTGGATTCAAAGTTATTTGGACTATATTTATTGTAAGGGTGAATGTATTCGATAAACATCACCCAACATACCCACTGGGTTTACTATGTTAAAGGATTTGACTCTCCATCCATCCAAATGTGACCCAATCCCATTTTGTTATCTTAAAAGTAAACATAATAATAATTTACAAAATGTGAGGAAAAACATTAATTTTGGACTTTGGAATATTTATATTTTTAATACTTTTTTTTCACCTAATATACCTAAACTATTTTTCTTTTTGTTATATATTCTAACTGATAAGTGCTGTATTATCATCATACCGATTTGGGATTTCCTGTAATGTTCTAGTTGTAGGTACTCCGGTAATAATATTTAATATACATACATATATTATATGTATTTAGAAAATAAAAATGAATGACCTAAAAATACGAATAAATGACATAATTTTTTTTTACCCGTCCTACTGTACGTAAATAAAATATTTTTATCATAACTATAAATAGAATATAAAATACGGAAAAATTTAAATATGGAACTTACTTTTCGACACTTTTGTTTCTAGATAAATATTTACAGTAATTAAAATAGGGTTAGTCAATGTAATTGTTGGATTACGATTAAGATGTGTGTGATAATTAACACCTTCACTTTGATGACAATAGCGGTAGACCGAGCACAAACGAAAATCTATCAAATTAGCAAGGTTGACTTTCAATCCCTCAACATGGTCGAGATGTCCTGGAATCACTGGACTATGGTCGAACAAAGGCAATTGGTGATGATAAATTAGATCAGTGGTCTAGTCGGTGGTTAGATCAAAGGGAGGTGAGGTGTTGGCCGGGATATTTGCCTGAAGGTATAGGGAAATCATTGGTAAGCATACTCTGGAAAATTGCCTGCAAAAGACAAGTGTGAAATGGCCTTTGACACAGATTAACACTTCATGTATGTTTATTAAAATTTAGTTCACTCATGCACGATTCATAATAATATACACATGTACAGAACACGCATTCATTAAATTGCTATCTCTATACAAAACCACTGAGTAGTAAAATACGTACTTATGCTACAAAATAGTATAATATTTCACTGCTGCCGCATTTGCTTTGGTGAATATTTAAACCATCTCAAACAATTTTTAAATATTGCCCCAAATTGGACAGGAAAATTTATTTCGACGAATAAATACCTCTGCCTCCTAAATCCTCAAAGATATAATCATTGTATTGAAAAATGAGAGGAACATTTTTGTTTAATTATTATTATTTATTTTTTTATTATTATTGAGAGAAAACAGTGTTCTGGAATACCAAAGAACCTATATCTCTGTTGGAGCTTTTTTGAGAGGGTTTTTAGACACAAGAACGTGTTAATTGTTTGTCGGTGATCTTAACTATTACTAGTTACACAGGTCACCGACAGAGCAGCTCTGCCCGACTAAATAACCGCCTCAGTATTTATCTTACAATACAGGAAATCAAAGTAAACCTGGATCGAAACGATCGATCGGGATTTTATTAATATTATTCCCGATCTCCTAGGCGTAATAACCGATCAAATCAATTTAAAAAAAATTGACTTGAGCGGGATTTGACCCCAAAACCACAGTATTTGTAGCCACGCGTCATATCCCCTGAGCTATCACGCTGGATCATTATAAGCATTTCATTATTTTATTCATATTTTGTTCTTTAATGAATATAAACGTATAAATATTTAGTTGAATATGATATTCGTAAACTAAACCCTTGAAAAAAGTATAAAAAAATATATAAAAAAAAATTATCATCGCATTTCACTATGAATATTTTAAAATTTCTCCACGCCTTCAATTATAACTTTTTTATTGAAAAAGTGAACCTTTGATAAGTTAACTAGTTACACTTACTAGTTAACTAGTTACTAGTTACTGTGTTGATTAGTCGAAGGAAGTAGTAAAGAGGTATCAAATAAGAAATAATTTAATGTTTACAATAAACTAAAAAATTGTGTTGGAAATCTTAGTTAATGAATATCTTTAATAGAAATTGTATAATGATTTTTTTTAGTTATACACATCTGGTTCACATTCGCATTTAATTTAATTATTAGTTCCTATCATTATTATATGAGCATTTACGAATTAACACAATAAGGAAATTATAATATTTATAAACTTATGCCGACCTAGGTACTAGATATTTTTACTATTGGATATTGATAATGACGAAATAATATGTACAAGGGTATTCAAATAACATATTGAAGCCCGAGGCTTCTCACAACTACCCTTCGACAGCTCACGTGTCAGACACGTGGCTTGTATCCAATATAATTCACACATATCGCACCTAAAACTCTGCATAAACTATGTCTCTGCACTCAGCAATTCTCTATATTAACCATTCAGTTTGAATTTGATTAGCTTTATTAATAATATACCACGTTTTGGCGGACATCAATGGAAAAACTTAACGAGGGACACGAATGCGCTAACAATGCAATAATTCCATGAATTAATGCATAGAAAAATTAATAATACGATATTCCAATATTCTCTGGAATGAAATATTTTCTATCAACTATGCAAATATTAACAGTGCATTGGCTGTTGTTATTAGAAAAAGTTGAAATACTTGGCAAATTTCTTAAAATGAGGGGTGAATAGTTCTCGAGAGGGATTACAATTAAGGGTTGGCCGTGGCTTTGGGGCACTTTAAGAATTATGATAAGATGAGGAAGGAAAAGTTAAATTGCCCTCAGACCGCAGAATTCTCTTCAGAAAGAAATTGAAAATTCCACCCATCATTAAATAGAATGAAAATAACAACACCGATACGTACTTTGCATTGGTTAATTCTCATTTTAAATAAAGCAATTTTTCATCATTACAATTTGTTTTAATTTCACAACATTCTATCAACAAATATATCTCAAGTTAAGTTCCCTCAGGGAAATTTATTATTTAACTATATACACTAGTACATTGAATATTTACAAAATATTATTTAAAATACACATTCTTAATTTTATTTTGTCAGATTTTTACATGCAATATATCTTTTAAATGAATAATCAATTGATTAAGTTTTGGAAATGCCTATTTTCATTTGTTATGAAAATCTAAAAAATCGAAGAGAGTTCTCCAAAATAGGACCGGTTGCTTCATATAAAAAACATTTTCTAATTCACGCATTACCTAATAGTCTCAAAAAATTGTAGAACTTAAAAAATTAAATGTATTAACTTATTTTAGGTCATATCTCCATTTATATAGTAAACATATCTTAATACATTTAGACTATTTTTATTTATATAATATATTTAATTTTCATAACAAACCCGAACTAAGTGGAATCTCAGTATTATTTGATAAATGTTTCATTTTTATCAAGAAGGAATTTTACTAAATTTTATTAAAAAATATTAAATTCAGAATATATGTATTTTGAAGAAGGTTCTCATGTAACAGTGTCAATTAGTCGAAAACGCCACAGATTGCAGAGGACTTGTGATGAGTTGTCGTCTCCACTTTAGACTTGCTTTTTTCTTATTATTATTCTCTGTACTTCTCCTCCTTCTACAAATGACCACTTTCCCTTACAAATAGGAGACGTGACATCCCGTGCAATTATTTCAAAGCCGCGAAATTTAACCCGAGAATACGAATTTATTTTCGAGAATAACTTTAAGATTCGATCAACGAGGGAGGACTGACATTTATTTGTCCCCCTCGCTTCATTGGGAATTTCCTTAAAATAATAGAGTGCACCAGAACCAATAACTGTGCGACATATCCCGAGGCTATTCCGTCCCTAGATAGGGAGATCAGAAGGGTCTTTGGACGAAGATAATACTATCGGCAAGACATTGCTAAATTTACACCCTTTTGTTGTTTCGAAAGGTATACAAAAAACAACCGCTTTTAGAATTGCTTGTATTCTAGACGAATTGAATTTAATTCCCTTGTCCCAGCCTGTACATGGTTTTGTAGCCCGAGGACATGGTTTTTTGAGAAAACCGCTTTTCACGTTTTTTTCCAGATGGTGGTGCATCACAAAAAATTCTCCTTCCCTTCTTTGTTTTCTCCAGCCACGTGCAAATATGGATATAATTTTTACCGTATATGGAGTAAGAAATATTGTTAGGTATTTTATACCTACAATTTTTATATCTTACCTATTGATGAAATAATCTTGTAAATGAGTTAGCCAGGCTACTGTTGCCTTTATGGGAGAATATAGTAGATATGGTTTCCCAGACCACCACAGCAATGAGTCATTTTAAGATCTACATACATTTTTTATCGGCGCCGTGGATCGAACCCATGAGTCTCACTCACGAATTTGTCACACTGACCACTGGACCTCGAGGTGGCTTTATTAATAATAATATTCATCAATGTACAAATTATGTTTTTTAAAGAATTTTGAATAGAAATAATACTAAAGTAATAGAATTAAATATAGCAAATTGCTATACAAATGTTTTTTTGTCAATAAACATTTAAAATTACTAATGAAAAATAAATGAATCCTGGTCAAATATCGTAAATTATGTAAGATAGTGCATGTAATATTTATTTATTAATATATACATATAATTATTATTATATCATGCTGCAGTGCCACTAGAGCATTACGGGGGATCCCAAGTCACAGTGATGATAATGCATCACTAGTGAGTTGAACATGAAACAAGAAAAAGAAATATGAGGTGTTTATACAAAAATAGTGCAGTAAGAGTGTTTGCGTGTGGTGCATATGCGTGTATACCAATTCTAGCAAGCTCTCGTCTACTCGTATACACACGACTCACTAACACACTTTTATTTCACTATTATATTGAATACGGCCCCAAATTAATAAATAAAAAACTGTCATAATTATGCTCATGATCAGTACTTTTCAATGTTTTCAAATAATAACATTAAAGAAAAGAGATTTGAGTATTATCAAATATAAGAAGAAGAAACATATAAAAAGGTACAGTGTGAAAGATATTAATTTAATTTAAATAGAAACATGTGCACGCTCTCTGTAAACATTATAATAATATGAATAGGTTTTAGAGAACGCTCTTCGGGCTAATGAATAATAATAACAAATAAATAACCAATGTATCATAACTAATAATGCAGACATTTAAGTGGCTTTGGTTTGAAAATCTCCCTCATAAGTGAGATTCTATCATGGTGGAAAGCCTTCACAACTGCGTCATAACGATGAATTAAGCTCCTCCATGGGGTTGCTGAAACAAAAGTGCGATCGGCACTTCCACCACCCACCGGAAAGTGTGAATCAGCCTTTGTGTATATACACAAAGTATGAATCGGGTTTTATAGTGTATGTTGTTGGTTGATTTACGTGCAAAGTTTTGCATCCACCCCTATTTCACCACCCCGAGTTTCACAAAACGTTTAGTAATAATATTGTCTTTGTTGCGATATTGCCGGAGTATAAATCAGCCAGGGTGCGTATGCCCACCGATGAAAAGACTATGAATACCTACGCAATTCAATCATGGAAAATTTGCATATATTAATTTGTAAATTGTAAGTTTTTCATGTACGTTGTAAAATTGAATGAGAACATCCCTTTTGTTCTCTAAGGAGTAGATAACCTAATACTAGTGGAATTATTTTAAAATATTATATATCCTTTTGAATTAAATGCAAGTTTTTCAATCAGGGCAAAATTAATTATGTAAATTTTCTATTTCATTTAAAATGTTATTACAAAACAAGTGCCTTAAGATGGCCTTATAAATACCTTGAACCAGGTACATATGTGAAAGAAGTCCAAGAGGCGTTAAGGTTAAAAATGATCAAAGAAAATATCGCTGATTTAAGTAATAAACACCTGATTAACCCGATTATAAGTAATATAAATAAAACCAAATATGATTCGAGGAAATGTAAGTTCATTTTACCAATGAACTTCCGAAATTGATATCACAAGAAAATGTTATAATTCACTTGATTCAAATTTGCTGTTACTCAATCAATCTGTTATTTAGTTTTAAGCATAATTATTTGTAATTGTTTTTATTAATTTAGAGTCTATAATTGTTATTATTTATTAATCTTCATATCTGTAAATGGGTTTTTTATTTTATTTTCGATTTTTTTTATGATTTTTAATATTTAGTATCTCTAATGTCACATAAAAATGTTATTCTCATGTTAGTTATAGGTAAAAAGATTTATATGTTCTGTATACTTAAGTCTAATTCCTAAGATGATTTGTATTATATGAACAATGTAAAATTAAAATTAAATTTAAAAAAATATAAAAAATAAGCATAGATAATCTAGAAAAATGTATGGGATTTTGAGAGGGTTTTTTAGAGACTACAATGTGTTAATTCATGTTATATCCGTGATATTACCTATTACTAATTACGCAGATCACCGACAGAGCGGCTCTGCACGACTTAATAATCGCCTAAGTATGTACCTTACAATCCAGGAAATCAGAGTAAACGTAGATCACGACGGTCGATCGGGATCTTATTAATATTATTCCCGATCTCCCAGTCGTAATACTAATAACCGATCAAATCAATGAAAAAAAAAATTTAATCAAATTGTAATAAAGAAATTGTAATAATATATGCCATTTTGGTTCTGAATTTGCTTAGTTCTAGTGGTTTGATTGTTATAACTTGAAATGTGTGGCAAGAAGGCGTTTCCTTTGAAAACAGGACGTTTATTGGAAGCCCAAGTACATCTTCGATTTAACACCTGCTCAATAGGTGATTTATTACACATTTAAATTTTATATTAAAATAATGCTGTCAAATGATATTGATGATAATAATTTTGAAGGTATTATGTGTGATGTGATATAATTAGTGCAGCTGCTTTGTCTGCCTTTGTAATGAGGAAGTAGTTTGATGTTATGTGTGGCTATCGTTGTGTGGTGGCTCAGTGGTCACCGTACTAGACTATTGTCGGCCACAACAATGGACAGTGCCCCAATTATTAATTGCAGATGCATGTGACCGATAGATAGATATATGGAGATGTCCTCATTCAATGACGACCTGTCAAACACATTCTTTCACCATATGCCAGTATCAACTTTTTAATAAAAAAAATGTGAGTATTATAACCATTGGTAAAGTTGACTTTGGTGCAAATCTAGTCATCAAAACACAGCGACTAACAAATTAGAACCCTGCGGAGAATCCTTATACGAAAGTTTCCCAGTCTAAGTACATAGAGTATGTAAGCAGAAGTGGTGCGCTCCGCTAAGTCCGCTTACGCACTTCTCCGCCAGCAAACATCGTCGTGTTTTCTCACAAAACACAGACAGATAGAAAGAAAGTCGAGTGACGAACTTCAGAGGCTGAAATCCGTTAAATTTCACTTAAGCTCCTCTCAAGGGGGGACACTTTTCAACGAGTTGTCGCATATTGTCGGCACTGAAGTGAAACCGCGCGTGTATGTCGATAACGAAAAATACCTGAATAATAATATATTTAAAAAAATACAATTTTTATTATTCTATAATTATAATAAAATGTGTTTCTACCTTTTCATTTGACTAATGAGTATGATTCTCATGACGCCTTAGAACTATCTGTTTAAGTAATGGATTCCCAGGCATACTTCACCGTAAACGTACTCCGTAAATACGATAGTTATTAGTAGTTTTTAATGCCTCATCTGAGCCTCGAGCGAGGCACTTATTAACAAAAAGACGATCCAAAGTACAGAAAAGCATATTACCGTCTTTACGCTTTACGGTGAAGTATGCTTGGAAATCCCAAGCTTAATGCCTTGTCAATCTTACGCAAGAAAATAAATGTATGAATAATTATTAAAATCTCTAAGTAACAAGGCCTTTTAGAATCATATGAGTTTTAATTATGAAATGGCCTTTTCTAAAAATTATAATAAATTAGTGGATAGAGTCTGTTTTTTTTAATTTTTATATTTATATATTATTATTAGTATTGATTGTATGGAAGCTATGAAGTAATATAAAAATTATATTTTTTTTGTAAAATCTCTTTTGAAATTTATATATATTTTATATACATAACGTCAACAAATCAAATCTGCCAAATTTGGGGTTATTTTTAAACATTTCCATGAAAGTATAGTAATAATCTTGATGGTGAAGTTTAACGTGTATTTCATTATTCTGGTCTGCCATTTTTCCCACATGCAACCAACCCTTTATTATGAGACGTCTTTCTTGGTGGATGAGATAATTTTCCCTGGGAAATATAGCGAATATGGTCGTTTTTCATGGAGACTTGCAGACTAGCACACCTGGTATTTGGTTGTCGGAGTGCTTTAGTTTGTACAAGGCTCAGGTGGGCTGTCAGCCTAATGTTGGTATAACAACTTCACGGAATGTCTTTCTTTGCTCTCAGATACCTGCTTTTACCTACCATAAGTCTAATGTTACTGTTTTCCACCAGTATTCACTATACGAAGACAGATTTCCACCGGAGAACAAAGAAGAAATGCACTCTCACAATGTATGCAGACAACTTTACAACACCCAACATTATATAAATTATAATCGGACAAATATCCCAACAACTCTAGAGATCTCAAACCTTCTGCAATATTAAAAAATGTGATGCGCTAAGTACCTACTTCTTTTTAGGGTCGGCCCGGTCTGTAGCGTTACTCAAGTTTTGTCCCTTCATTTTTTCCCTTACAGTGCTCAATTTTCTTATCCTCTTATAAACATACATTTTATGATTATTTTAATTTATTATACATTAATATTTATATTTTTTTATATATATATATTAAAAGCAAATTTAACATTTAATTATAAAGAACACTATAATTAAATTAAAAATTTACATTAGGTCATCCCACAACAATATTTTTATATTGTAATACTCGGTAAAAATTGGGAATTCGCTCATCAAAAATTGTTTTTTATTCTATATTCGTGTATTATATATTAGTATGTATCTTTAACTATACATAAATATGTATTATATATAGAAATATTGCATTGTAAATTAATTTATTAAATAATGTTTTATATAAGTAGGAAAAACCAATGCATTGTTAGAAATAAAATAGCTGCTATTTGTGGAAAAAATATGGAAGAGCATTTTATAAGGAATGTATTAAAGTCTGAAAAACTGCAAATAGAGTATGCTGTGTTTAATTTAGGCTGAAGGTTCTCTATTTCTGGTGCAGTGAAGGCTCGTAAAAGCTTTATATATGGAGTGGTTTCGACCGGAATCGCTTGTAAATCTTCAGTGTAGCAAGGCTGTGTTTTTTTAATTATTCAACAAGCAAACACGAATAGTAGGACAGGATTAGCGATGTTAAGGCCCAACGTGAGTAACCACTCGTTTGTTATGCTAATTGTGGTGTGTTACCTTCACAGAAACCCACCGACCACCGACTTCCTCCATAGAAACTCATACTAAACTATTCCAAGTGAAAATTTATTAAAACACATATATACAGAGAAAGAAGAGACTTAATAAAATTGAGATCAATTTTATAAGAAAACACTATAGGTTGACCTCATGTCTCCTGTTTTCATGGTAAATGTATGTAGAGTGAAGCCTTTTGACGAAAGCCGTGCACGGGTCAAAGAGAATGTTTGAGAAGAAAACAAACCTACACCATAAATATGTGACCTGAGGTTGTTTTGATGGATTGTGGTTTTCACTCACATTATTATTATATTACCCATAAATATACATATTTCATAAAGTGAGATTGCGTCACGGATCGTAAAAATTTTAAGCAATTCAAAACAGGAGAGGAAGTTAAAATCTGAATTGGTCGCCGAGGACTGTTTAAAATGGGGTGTACTTTGAAAATATAAAAAAGGGGGACGAAGAATGATAAAAAATACCTATCGTCATCCTTTAACGTACTTTTCCTGTTAGCGGTAAAAGCCATCGAATTTACAAAGTGTTATCGAAAAATTCGATGAGCTAATTCCCAAAAAGAAATACTAGACGCATATAATTTCCTGAATAAATGAAGTATCTTCTAGTTTTAAATATTATTATTTATAGCTATATAGTCTTGGACTTATACGTTTGATGAGCAAATGTCATATTTTAGATAAATGTATTTAGAGGTATGACTGAGGTTGATCATTGATATATAATATTATCACCAATCACATCCGTTTGCGACAAGTTAATTGCGCGTATGCCTTTTGCTCTAAAAACACGAAAAAAAAAACCATTTGCTCTAAAAATGGATGATTAATTATTAGAGCTTTTAATTATTTATAATAAACATTAATCCCTTTAAATGTGTTTTTTAATAATTTATTACGTGTCAATTTGTACTAAATTAATTATCATTAAAACTTTGAAGATAAAGCAATATCACAAATAATACAATAATTTAATGACAATATACTTTGAATTATTTTTTTAAAGATGTCATTTAATTTAAGTATAACATATTAGTATATTGTCGTTTGAAAATCAATGAAACCGATATGTATATTTTTGGATATGTATATTAATTCATATTTCAAAATATATTCAATGAAGCTGTCTTCGATGACATTTTCAGTCAACCAATGATGATTGCTCTTTTCGGTTAAAATCATAATGAAAAATAAGCACGGCTTTTCATTTTATTTTTTCCTTGTCAAGAGACAAACTTTGAACAATAGGGGTGTGTTCTGGCACATAAATACACCCCGCTGTTAAATTTATTACTTGTCGATTGCACTCATACAACTATACCAATATAAAACACACAATTTTTAGGCCCAAGTGTTTACGAATATGAAAAAGCTTAGAAAAATACGACACCTTGATGATTTATCGGCGAGTAAGGTTGCCCTTAATATTTTATGTATTTATATGCGGCCAATATTATTATGTGAAAAAATGCCCCAATTTTTCTTAACAAGACAAAGTGGAATTTAATAAATAATTGAACCAATGAGATGAAGTCCTACTAGTTTAAAATATCATACTATGGAGTAGTTAACTGTGGGTAATTATAATAATAGCACTGTCAAATGGTAAATGTATCTTTGCAGTTATTCTGTGTTAATTTATACAGGGTGGATTAGAACTGAGAAAATTTTAGTGGGTGGTAGGGTAAAAATTAAATATCAACAGTGTTTTTGGAATCAGCTGTTTCTGTGAAGTACTCTGTAGTGACTGTCACGTGTATATTATGTCTTTTATAAATGTTTTGAACTATTTTGAAATTAAAAAAAAATAATAGAAAAATCGCTTATAATCGCGATACCGTACCACCCCTTAAAATATTCTCAGTTAATTCTATTCCACCCTGTATTATATTATTAATAAAGAAATAATTAAAAATATTAATAGTGCTTTTGGAATCAACCTTGGACCCCCATCTTGGTGCTGTTTCTGCAAAGTACCCAGTAGTGTTTTGCGATACTCTAACCGATATGTATCCCCAAAAATTGTCTCAGTTAATTCAAGTCCACCCTTTATATTATATTTAATTACTAATATATAAACAATATGCATTCTGATACGAATAACATAATATTTAATATTAAAGCCATTGTTTGAAAATGATTATTGTGTATAATATGAGGTATCCTGATCTCAATAGGGATGCATCTCTTGGGAATTCTGGGTATTTGGATGGTAATTTGACAGCCATCCAATCATTTGAAGCGCCTCAGTATTAATTGATTGATACTCATGCTCGTCTGTATAAGGGACTAAATTAATACTGCCTCTTCACTCTATTCATATTGCATTAACTATCCTAATGCACTTCCATTTATTAAATCCAAGGACATCGTTAAAAGTCTTCAAATCACACGAATCCCCGTAATGATGCAGAAGTTTGCCGTTAGCTAATTGGATATAATCGGAAAGTGTGAAATACTCTACGGTAACGAGTATGAAAACTGTTACTGTCATCGGCCGGAGCAATTAAAAATTCCTAGATGCACTAAATAAACTTTCCAATTGAAATTTCAGTTTGACTTTTCAGTGTGAAATTCAAATGGTAAATTTTACGGCACGGTAACGTTTTAATCTAGTTTTTACCGATACCATTTGGCCAACCTGACAGAAATATCGAGGTCGGTTTATCTGCGAGGAAAATCAGTTGGTCAAATGAAATACTGACTGAATATATAAATAAATCATACGACAACGTATACTTAAAAAAATAATCATCTTTTATTATAAAACCTTATCTATAGATTTTTTAGAGATTATTAAGATTAAGACGGCAAAATAAAACCTCAGTTGGAATATGGTATGGTCACTCATTTACGTTGGTATTAAATTTTATTTAAATTAGTAATATCACTAACAAAAAATACAAATAAATTAGTGGATGTGTATTATTGTCTATTTTTAGTGCCATTATAAATAAATAAAATAAGATAGATGTTTTAAGTTAGATAAACCTTTTATTTGTGTGTTGAAAATATACATTTACTAATGATAATATTTAATAAATTCAATGTCTGTAAAACAATATTGTTACTATTTAGTGCATTTGGGAATAAACGCTTGTTTTTTATAATTATTTTTCAATAATAATAAATATGAATAGTAAAATTTATCATGATTTTTTACAGTAATATTGTTTATTTTATATACATTTTCGATTATGCATATATTTGTTTTGGAATAGTTTATAGAATTTCACAGTCTTCTAAAAGCGCGGCACAGACATGAGTGCTCGTTGCTGCTTTTAGTATCTCTGTCAATAAGAGAAATGTAAACAAACGCAATTTTTGTCTGATTGAAGGAGACACATGAACGAGCACTCATATGTCTGAACCGTGCCTTAGAGATATCTACAGATAGAGAAGAATATCAATCCTTCTTAAAGCCTAAAATTTGGTTTTACCCAAACAAATTGTTATTTAGTTTTTAAGCATTATATTTTGTAACTATTTTGTTAATATTGCTTTTATCATTGTTATTATTTATTAATCTTCAAATTTGTAAATGGGTTTTTATTTTTTTCCCATTCTTTCTATAATTAAATACTATTACTCATGTCAAATATAAATAAAACATTCTCATGTTAGTTATTGGTAAAAAGATGTAAACACTCTGTACACCTCTATTTCCAAAGATGTATTGTTCTATCAATCAATGTAAAAACTTATGCATAATAAAGAAATTGTAATATATTCTTAAAGCCCTGTATAATGTCCAGCTGTACTAGTCAGCATAATCAATAAGATGATAAATAAAAATCTCTATTATAAAGTAGAGTTAGAATTTTCTTTTCAGGATAATATATTATAAAAAGTGTGATGGTTTTTAATCAAGTTTTTCGCACACGTCGTCCAGTCAGATCGATGGACAGTTGTGGTCGCAATATATTGGTAAATTCTTCGTATAGAAGTCAGAGATCGGGTGGCAGGCCTTGATAAGGGTTGGAGAATTAATTGAATTAAACGCGAGAGACGCCTGTTTGATACATGGTTGATGTAACAAACCCTATTGGTCCCAGTACACTATCACCCTCCACCACCATCATACTATGGGGGTAAGTCTTTTGTTGCGATCCAACCTCATAAATACAGCCTTTTTAAATGCGGAAAAAAATTGTGACACTTATATATACGTATAGGTACCAAAAAAGCGAAAGTATTTATGCTGTGAATCTAAAAATCTCCCAAAAACCGAAAGGGAAAAATAACAAATTCAGATTTTTTCATTAATTTTATATTTGCAGTTTATTACCCTTCTTTTATTTTAAAATAAAAAATGAGTAATCTTGCTTATCTTCAATGACTCATTTGGCGAAGATTCATTTTAGGATTAATTATTCTGTACATCAGAATAATTTAAGTCAGATTATATGAATAGTTTTACAATTTCTTTATTAAATATAATCTATAACACAATAATTGCTATGATACAATACACAATAAGAATGAAATTAATCGTACAGACGTGGTCTTTTTACTTATTTTAACATGAAGATAATCAATTTGAAAAATACATTTTATAATAACAATCAATATTATATATAGGAAAAAATTAGAAAAACTGAATGATGACAAAATATTTAATATATAGAATAAAACAAAACAAAACAGAACAGATTATTATATGAATAAGACAATATTAAATTCATATTGATTCAATACCAGGCCATAAAATTGGATGTAAAATATCAAGATGGCGGACCAAGCAGATGAGTTTGACTGAAGCAACACTGTAATCAAGGAAGAGCAATGGATAAATTTATTAATAATTCACACGAACTGACATTTAGCGCGCTTAAAAAATTATGTTGTCCCACTCAGACTCGTCTACTTGGTCCGCCATCTTAATATTTATACAGCCAGCTGTACTCCAGGTAGTCCTTGTAGTCCAGGTGTAATACATTGGTGGTATCGAGTAATTTATGAGGAGTATTATAAATGTTTCATTTATACATAAGTCTTAAAATTAATTTAAATAACGATGGTATAAAATACGCGTTGATAAATGCATTCGCATTAAGCACAACAATTATGATTTAGTTACGAGTGTAGTATGGCTCGTTAATTCCTGAAAGAAAAGGGGGAGTAATAACGCAGTTATATAATGTGAAATATGAGACGGAAAATGACCACGGGTGGTGGTTTCCACTTATTGTTTTTTCTACACCCTCTATAAATTATTAACACCCACAATTTAGTGTTTAATCTGGAGTCCGTTTGCTCTATATACTGTCATACTATGTACAAACAGAGTTGGCCAACAAATTCATTTAGCAATCCCGAAATGGGTAAACACTTGTATCCTGTTCCGACAATACAACTACTCCCTGCTCCTGTCTCTTTGGAGACTATGTCTTAATCACGTTCATTTAATTACATTTTGATCAAATACAAACAAATACTTATATGACATATTCTATAAAAACATGTTTATTTTTTTAATTTTAAATTTATTTATTTACGGGTTTTTCCACTTTCACACACACATAATTTCACGTTCACCTTTCGAGAATTTTCATCAAAAAAAATAATTGGATTGGATAGAATATTTTATATTATAAAATACATAAAATAGCTTCAGTGTGAAGATCTTGTTATATCTTAATAATCCTAGTTGTATCGCTTGGTTTAATCAGAATATTTTTTTAGTTGGTTATTTTGACAGATTCATACATTATTGATCTCCAACCAACTTTTTTTTTGTATTATTTATCTAATATAGTCTGAATATTAATTATTTATCAATAGGTAAGATTGATAATGTTCAAAACTATTTTTTTTATTTGTAATATACAAGGACATAAAAAGGTTGAATGAATGAATATGAAAATATTTTGTTTGAAATTAAATACTGTGAATTTGATGTTAAAAAGCCTTTTTTTTAAATATAATGGCGTAATTTTATAGATTTTCTATTTTAAATGTATGGTATCTTTAAAATAGTCAAAATCCTTAAATTGCTGATTATAGTCAATATGAGTGTTGGTGTTATACAATTCCAAAGGGTTCCATATACTTTTTTTATAAATCTGAGTACCTTACGTATTTTTCTGAAGACTATCTTCTAATAATAAAAAACAAATATTTAATTTAATATTTTTACATTTCGTATAAGTATGCGATTTCATCGCTTCTAAATGGAATTGCTCCAAGGCTTAATATAAACTATCAAAATGATTTTTATCGTACAAAATTAAATGAAGGCACTCCGATGTAAAACGCAGATCGCACTTTGTAGGTATTTTGTTTGACAACGTATTCAAATGTTGTATGCAAAGTGATTCTGGCAGAAAGCTGAATGTTTCTATTGAGGCTCTCGGTGTTTCAGCATGCAGCAATTATCACCTCGTATTTGTTTTATGGCCGAAACACGAATTCAATTACTCAGTTCAAATAAATACATTTTGGTAACAAAAGCCTGACTCTTCCTGTGTTGATGTCTATCTAGTCACAGCATTACAAAGCACACCCCTATTTGCTACAAGACTTCATGCATACAACCCTTCATCATCATCAAACACATTAATTATTCAATATAATTTGAATTTCCTTCTTAATTGAATTAAAATGATAATTCAGAATAATTACAAAGAGTACTGTTTTTATTGGTAATTTCTTATCTTAAATTTTATTTATTATAAACAAACAGCTTCCATGTTTTCCATTGGGAAGTCTATAGTTTTATAAATGGAGTTTTAAGCACAGTAAGAAATTGACATAGACATGAAATAATAAAACACACGAGATAATTAAAAAATGATATATGGTAATAAGTATTAACAATTTAGTTTAAATAAAATATTGTATTTAGGTTTTGGTTACTTTTTATTTTATAGGAGGTTTTTTGAAAGTTTTCCCCACAATTAAAGCATACTAACCAATTACTAAATTATCTGACTTATTATATCCAATCATTTTTACAAAACACAATAATTTCTAATCCAAATATTATATTATGCCCTACGATATTACTATTATTATTCTATTTAAAGTTGTTGTTCGTTAAGTGATGCATATGTAGTCTTCAATAAAAATATATCATTATAATAATACAATAAGGTTTTTTTCTTATAAATTATATTGGATCCATCTTTTTATGAAATAATATTTTTTCCGATATTACCAAACACGAATATGTAAGTACTTATCTGTCAATCTGTGTAACGTGGAGAAAAATTCAACTATAAACTATATGATATATTATATCAAAATGAATATTGGTAATACATTATAATACCGTGGAGAAGTTCCAACTGTGGATTTCTAGCGTTGTAGAGATAAGAAGAAGAATGCTTCTTGATATTTTATAGAGATTAGTCGTAGGCCAATTAAGGCTGTTGTCTGACCACAAGTAATGTGTACATCACATCCTTAAAACCAGATGCCATTTTAAGATATCCTACAAACACATACAGCAAACCGATTCATATCAAAACGAACACGCCATAGAGAGAAACATAGGAGGAGAAAAGTTGAGCAACGTCTGAAAACTTGGACAAAAGGAAAAACCGTCAAACAGGTGCTTGTTTCTAAAAAAGAAAAAAATTATAATCCTATATTACATCCGAAAGGAAGAAATTTTTTATAATTTATGTTCGTTCTTTTAAAACAAACTTGATTTTTATATAAAACGTATATTTAATTTATTTCCCTTCTCACCCACCCGTCACGAGTAAATTCAATAAAATAATACTGTGATTTTAGTAATATTTGTAATTTGATTTTAAATTAATTTCGATGATTCGAGTAGTTACATATACTTTTACGTAACATTTATGAATATTTGCTTTAAATTTTTTTTGACTATTAAGATTATCAAGCCGCAAAACTCTAAACAGTACTACCACAAATAAAAGTTAATCGACGTATTTTACATAATAAGATAAGTAGGGAATAGCACTGAAAAATTAAACAATGATTCATTTATATATATATATATATATATATATATATATATATATATATATATATATATATATATATATATATATATATATATTATTATAAGGTAAAGTCTAGGCTTACTATTTTGATATAACAATAATTATTACAATAAATTGAACGGTGGTAGTTTTATACAATTTTAATGCCATCCTTAGAAACACTCGTTATATTTTTATATAACATTGTAGATTCTATTGTTTTTATTATACAAGAATGTATGATCAATACAATAAAATGTGTTATAATATAATACAAAACACAAAAGTCATGGTGGTGTTATGGGGTTGGTAATAGTGTGTCAATCTTGTATCGCCACTCAATCATCGTTAGGATGGGGCTTGTTTTTCAGACTCCTTAAATTGGATGGATCGTAATTTCCTTTGACTTGGAGGCTTTTAATCTTTGAGAGTGTGACAAAGGTGTGGTGTGATTACTGTAGACTTTATACTAGAATGGACAAAGGACAAAAGCCGTGTGTGAATGAATACATTTGCGAGAATGCCATTGCAATCAGACCACAACCACTTTCCGGTAACTCCTCAACAACTAAACCATTTCAAAAAAATATTCTTCATATATTAAATAGAAGAAGAAATATACTGAGCACTATCATCACGGTGACTTGGATCTCCCGTAATGCTCTAGTGATACTGCAATATGATATAATAATATATGTATTTAAATGTAAAATAAAATTTAAATATTTCGGGATTGATTTAATGAAGAAAACCGTTTATATCGAAAATTATGCAAATTATATTATAACTAATTTATATTCTTAAACTATTTAAATATTCATAAAAATGTATCAAATTCATAATTTATAATATTTATATAAATAGAATAACTACCCACCTGAATTTTAATAAATTATCAATCTAAGATTGTTCACATCTAATTATAATAATAAGAAAATATAAGATTAGTTCGTAAATTTTCGGGCATTTTTTTTTTAATATTACATTCAGAATATGCAAATTTTATTTATTTGATAAATTGTAATATTTGAGAATCTTTATTAGTAGTTTATTTTGTTTACATTTTATAGAATTGATTTTTTTTCAATTAAAATATGATAATAAAATAAATACGAAGTATTGTTGATAATGGAGTAAAATATATTACTGATCAAAGTAGTAAATTATACATATTTAATTAAAATAGATTGCTTAAACCTATGGCATTTAGGGACACAATTAATTGTAGATATTTGATGGTAAATTAAATTTTGTTTTAAATTACTTATTAATAAATATCCATTAATTTTTTTCTATTTATTTAAATAAAACTTTATTTTAAGGCTTTCATTTTAAATAATGGAATCAATAAAAAATATTGTATATCACCGTTGGATTTTGATCCAGTACTGTTTGTGTTAGACTGAGTTGGATTGAAATTTACATATGGATTTTTGCGCGAATCGTGATATTCAATTAACGTCGTGTTTTGTGATTCTTTTTTTAACGGAGCTATTTTAAAATTCCCTAAATTTGCACGAGTATGTCCATCGTATATTTTTATTATGATTTAGGGGTAGTATCCAAATAAAAAAATCCCGATTTCTTTTTGAAGAAGATCATTTTCTCTTACTATTGGGAATATTTTGTATGAGCCGGGTACGAATGTTTTCAAATATTAAAAACGAGTCAGGTTTGGATTGCTTCAGGGAGCTTCTTTAGTTTCAGGATCGTGTAAAAGGCGTAGACGTGTAAGTGAACATGAATATTTTCTTACCCCTTTCACTCTTCTTCTATTATATTTACTATCTCTGACCCATTTTTAATGATATATGAAACATTTACAATTCCATCCACGGATATCGTCCTTAGAAACATAAACGAAAAATAAGAAAAAGTTTATGAAAAAAATTAAAAAAATAATGTTCATTTAATTTTTTTTACACAAAGCACACAATTTTAAAGATACATATTATTGAGTATCGTAAGAATCCTCCTCATTAATTCTATGTCGGCGAAATTTATTAATTATATAAATAATTACTCCAAATATGAATTAGAATTATTTTATATTTAAATTATTCATACTGATCATATTCTCTTTGTTTGTAAACTAACATTATATAATCGTAAAAAAACTCCTTTTCTCAATCAATGCACACGCACCATAGTTTTTTTGTCCACTTTTATATCGAGGGTATACTGCTAAAATGCACTATATGATATTTTGAATTAGGGTTGCATTTGTATATGTTTTTTATTACTTTATCCACTGTCAAAACGCACTTAGTCATATCATCAATATTTTGGGAGAAAAAAAATAATTATGTCTAATTTACATTTTCGGTTTCTGTTAGTTAGATAGTAAAATAGAGGTATTTTTTATAATTGTGTTATATTTGGAAAGATAAAAGAAGTCATTGACATACCACATTGTAAATTATTCAAATATATACCATAAATTTATAGTTCTGTTAAGACTGTGACTTTCTTTTCACTAATTCGCCATTATCTAAAAATATGAAATATGACTTTTTGGCAGTATACTCTCGATATTAAGTATACTTTTTAAATGCAGATTTTTATTTCTGTTAAGGATTGATGAATTTCTATATTAATACTTCTAACCTAATTTAGATGTTCATAAGTATAGGTGTATTGAAGTAGTTGCACAAGTATAATGTGCACACTGGTTGAAGTACATAGTAAAGACCAAAAGAGAACATCAACCATGAGAGACAGCTTTTTGTCCGCAAAAAAGTATAAAACGTCCATTTGCGAAATGAAAAACGCCCAGAGGAATTCATTTGTAAGTGATCGTGTACTCGTTGGACGGGCTATACCAATATACACGCCATCATATCTCCAATAATCCCCTTTTTATATTATTACCCTAATGGATTGAAAAGCTCCGATTTCGGATACCATCGAACCTTTTTCACAAACACCGGAATCTGCAAAGAAAAGAACAGAATGTAAAGATTCAATACATATCACCGCAGTAGTTAATTAATACTAAGCATAATATTTCAAATGAAAACAGTAGAGGAGTTTATCACTGACTTAAGCAATAAACACTATAAAAAAATGGTTAACTTCTCCACTAACTCTTCAATACAAAATGTCAATCTTCAATCTTTAAATTACCACTGAAATGTTGAGAGACATTTCTTAAAAATTCTTTCACATATCTTTTTTCACAAACACATTTGATTTTGTCTGTCATTAATGATTTTACTATATTCGTGTTTCACAATATTTTTGTTTTATTCAAATAGTATTAAGTATATGTTTTTTTAATTCTAAGTTTATTTTATTTTATCATTATGTATTATGTATAACATTTATATATATTTTAGTAGTTCTACAAGTGGGTTTTTGTATTTTTTCCCATAAATTATGTTATGAATTATTAATTATTTTAAATATCAATTGATTATACTCCGTATTAAAATAAGTAAAAGACTAAGTCTATAAACTTAATATTGTAACATCTAATCATAATGTATCAAAACATTGTAGGCAAATTATATTGAATAATGAAATTGTATAATAAAATATTACAATTTCTTTATTAACATAAGTTTTTACATTGATTGATAGAACAATACATCTTTGGAAATTGACTTAGGTGTACAGAGTGTTTACATCTTTTTACCTATAACTAACATGAGAATGTTTTATTTAAATTTGACATGAGTAATAGTATTTAATTATAGAAGAATGGGAAAAAAAATAAAAACCCATTTACAAATTTGAAGGTTAATAAATAATAACAACGATAAAAGCAATATTAACAAAACAGTTACAAAATATATAATGCTTAAAAACTAAATAACAATTTGTTTGGGTAAAACCAAATTTGAGTTGAGTGGATTATTGGAAATTTTATTTTATTTTTAAAATAATATCAGTTTTGGAAGTTCATTGGTAAAAATGAACTTTCGTTTCCTCGAGACATATTTGGTTTTATTTACATGTCTTATGATTGGGTTAGTCGGGAAGTTAGTCATTTTAGTGTAATGTTTTTTACTCAAATCTGCGATATTTGCTTTGATCATTTTAACTTAATGTCCTCGTGGACTTCTTTAAGAAATGTGCCAGGTTCAAGATCTAAGGCCATCTTAAGACACTTGTTTTTGACAATTTGAATTTTATTAATATGACTTTTTGCCGCAATGGGCCAAAGCTGGGCATCCATACAAGAGAATCGATTACGATAATTGATTTATAAAGAAGTAGCTTATTCTTGGGTGACAGCTGACTACGCCTGTTAATAAGTGGATATAAGGTGTTAATAGCCAGGTTGCTCTTGTCAGCATATTTTACATGCTTGGTTAGTTCAACTTGGAGTCTGGATAACTCCCAAATCATAGTTTACTCGTTGAGTTTTAATTTCCAGCGAGAGTAATACTGTGTTAGTAGGTCTACAGATGCTTGGAGGCGTCTGCGAATTGTGTCTAATCTGTAAGATGATGTGAATATAGCGGTGTCATCCGCGTAAAGAGCTAAGGAGCAATTACGAGGAATAGGGATATCATGGATGAAGAGATTGAAAAGATAAGGAGCGATAATACTTCCTTGCGGAACTCCCGCAAGGATTGGATGCTGTACAGATTTAACATTGTTAATATCTACTGAGAATTTTCTGTTAGTAAGATAAGATTGAATAACTTTGGTGAGATATGGTGGAGTGTTAGTGTTAATTAGTTTGTGAATGATACCATCAAACCAGACTACATCAAAAGCTTTGGCAAAGTCCAGGAAAATCATTCCCGTACTTTTTTTATTATTAAAATTTTCTCTAACATGCTGTGAGATTCTTGTTAGTTGTGAAGTGGTACAATGGCCCGGTCTAAATCCGAATTGTTCATTAGGAATGACGCAATCCAGAGTTTTTCGCAGGCGGGTTAATATGACTTTCTCTAAGATTTTACTCATGCAGGGGAGGAGACTGATAGGACGATAGCTACTGGGAAGGGATTTGTCTTTACCAGGTTTAAATATAGGGACTACTTTGGCTGCTTTCCAATTATCTGGAAAATATCCAAGAATAAGACACGAGTTAAATATTTTAACCAAACAATCAAGAGCCTTTTGTGGTAAGTGTTTAATAAGAGTGTTGTTAATGTTGTCGTGTCCTGGTGATTTTTTATGTTTTGAGTTTTGAATAATATCAGAGATTTCAGAAAGAGTTACCTCGTCAATCTCACATTCAGAATAGTTGTGAAGATTCCTAATTGACTTAGTAACTGCTTGTTCTGTGAGACTATCTGTAGTGTCATTATGTGTCAATGTGTGTGCTTTAACGAATGTTTCAGCGATGAGATCAACTTTCTCCTGAGCCTTGTAAATAATTTTATTACAGTCTTCGCTCCTGAGCGGAGGGATAAAGGATGTTTTTCTAGTCATCGACTTACACATCTGCCAAAGTGAGTTATTTTGTGTTTTGAGAGACCTTATCTTCTGTTCCCAGGATTCATTTTTATGAATTTTAATTTTATGTTTAATTTCTAAAATTAGCGCATTTATGACAGATTTGAGTTTACAATTTCTTTTCTTTCGCCACTGATTCATTAATCTATTTTTTACATGAATTAAGTCCACAATTTCAGATGGAAGTTTGTTCTTAAAAGTATTGTTAATGGTTTTAACAGGAATATATAAGGCGGCGGCGTTCTTAATAGAATCTGTGAGTGTAGTGATTGCATTGTCAACGTGAAATGTGTTGTTAGTGTCGAATTTAAGTGTAACGTTATTGTTAATATGAGTTTTGTAAGCGTTCCAATTAGCCGTCTCATAACTAAAGAAGGTTTTTTGGGTGATTTTGTAATTTCCGCCGATGTTAAATACAATAGGGAGATGATCGGAGGAAAGTGACTGTATTACGTCAACTTCGGTGAGAGAAGGACAACCCTTAACCACTGCAATATCAAGGATGGATGGATATCCTTTGGGTGGGAAATGCGTTGGACTTTCGGGGAAAAGGATACGAAAGTCTTTTTTATCACAATATTCTCTTAGTAAACGGCCATCCTTATTTCCGCGAATACAGTGCCAAAAAGTGTTTTTACAATTAAGATCACCAGCAATTATAACATCCTTACCGAGAGACATAATTTTGTGGATATCATCTTGACAAATTTCTATTTTGGGTGGCTTATAAACCGAGGCAATAATGTGAGTTTTATTATTAATAGATACACTAATTGCTATTACTTCAATTGAGTTAGTTTTACGAATTACAACTTTCGAATGACATATAGAGTCTTTCATCACGATTAAAACACCACCGCCTGTTTTGCAAACTCGATCGTTGCGATGTATTACAAAACCTGGTCTTCTCAGAATTATATTTGTATTAAGAAACGTTTCACTTATCAATGCAATGTCAACACTTTCTCTTAACATAAAGTCAATCATTTCGTCGAATTTATTTGAAATTCCCCGGGAATTCCAAGCAACAATCTTAATATTAGAACAGTGACTAACCTTAGACATTATCAAGCGATGCGGCGAGCTCCATGATGAGATATATCCTTTCATTCTTTGTCTGACATGTCTTTAGCTTCCGCTGAAGCTCTTGAACCTTCAATACAAGAGTCATCAGGTCTCCTATCGGCATATCAGCGCTAGAGATTGGGGCGGTAATGTTCTTCGCAGTAGATGTGGTGGTGGGACCTTGGGCAATCTGTGCCCATGACAGGTCAGTCACGTGATGAGATGTGGACGGGGAGATGACCTGGGCGGCCATTGGTCCACGAGCAACCTGGGACCAGGAGCGTCCGTTGACGATGTTCGGGGGCGGCACTGGTGCACGCTGGGTGGCCGGTCTCGCAGCTGGCAGCTTGGGGGTAGATCTTAATTTGATCTGCTTCTGTCTGTCAGGGCAATCCTTGAAGTTTGCAGTGTGGTCCCCTCCGCAATTGCAGCATCTTGCGGGGGAAGTGGCATCCTTTATGCATGTGGAAGTCTGGTGATCGCCGCCACATTTCACGCATTTGAATGCGTTGTTGCAGTTGGATGCTGCGTGTCCCCACTGTTGACAACGGAAACATTGCGTGAAAGAATTTCTCCCAAGAGAGTATTTTTCAATTGTCACTCTACAGTGACAGATATTAGTAGTGTTTTTGAAGTCACTCATATTTGTCTCATTGCTGAGATTTATTAAATATAGGGGTGACTTCGTAATGGAGCCATTTTTTCCTTTCATTAGGAACACGTCTATTATTTTAAATCCTTTGTCGCTAAGGTCCTGCTTGATTTCCTCTACAGGAAGCAGAGGCAGGCCTCGTATGACAGATTTTTTAGGTCTGTCACATTCTAACGTAAAGGAGAAAAATTCCTTGTTTAATGATTTCAGGCCCGCTTTAAGGGCTCTGAAATCAGTGATATTGCTGGTTTGGACTCTGACTTGTCCGTTTGGTTTATAATGTAGTTGGAATTTATTGATGAATTTCTTGACAATCGTCAAGTTTTCACCGTGCCCTGAAGATTTGAGATATAACGGGGGAGGTTTTTTGACATCCTTATCGGATGACAAAATTACCTCCCCCAGCGACTTAAATTGGTTTTGTTTTGGAATGGAAGTAGGAGTAGTAGGTCTTGGACGTTTGATCGGGTTCTTTGGTAAAAGAAACCCATCGATCGTCGTTTGAGCCATTACGTTTACGAGTTAACTAATGAGTATATGTTACTATGATAAGGAGCGATGGTACCTGATAATAATGGTGAAGTGGATTTTGGCGGCGTTGCGGCAAGCTCGTTATCAGGAGAGGTCGCAGGGCGGCAGACCGGTTTGGTAGTTGCGACACTTGTGTACTTGACACTTTCGAATTTGCTTAACCATGCAAGGAGCACTTCAATATACGTGTGTACAAGACGGCTGTCTGGACGTAACTGATGAGTATAATAAAATAAGCATAATATTATTGATAAACTGTCGTAATGGCTCATTATGGGTTCTAATACCGCTTATAATAAAATTAAAAATGATTCGTTCGATTATTACAACTGGGAATAATATTAATAAATTCCCGATCGATCGTCTTGATGCATGTTTACTATGATTTCCTGAATTCTAAGGTAGATTATTAAGTAAGGCAGAGCCGCACTGTCGGTGATCTTTGTAACTAGTAATAAATAAAATCACCGACAGACAATGAATTAACACATTTTTGTGTCTAAAAAATCAAAATATGTAAAAAAAATCCAGCTTTATCTAGCATTAACAGAAGTGCTATTAAATTATTCAGAATAAAATAAATGATCATCAACTAATAAACAAAATTATTTACAGGTTGCCAAATTGCTTAAGTAATAAATCATAAAATCAAAGATAAAATAATTTTCTTGCTTTTTTATATCAATGTATTTATAAGTAGATATGTGGAGTTTTGTATTTCTCCTATTCTGGGTATGATTATATAATAAATAGTCTGTGAAACTTCATTTTGAAATAGGTCTTGTGGTTTTACATTTATGATACTGATATATAAATTATATGTACATACCATCTCGTGATAAAATTAATAATTCACATACACAATAATCATTTAAAATAATAATTTTAAATTGTAAAATTATAATCGGTTTCAGTATCCAGGGAATGCAGCGTCAGAGAACCGTATGATTCGACATGGAGTTATAGGATAGTTGGTGTATTGCTTTGTGAGAGATGATAAAATAGGAGATCGAATTTCCTATGTAGACTGTCAGTTTCATGTCCATATCTATCATTGGTTAGACGGACAGATACATGCCTATCTACTGAAACAAATGGGTAATTGCTACCAAAAATATAAATCCATGTAAATGAGATAGCCTTCATGTGGCATTCAGTTGTAGTGAGTTTCTGACTGTACATAAATAATATGTTTTCCATTTGGGGTATTGTTTAGTAATTAACGAGGTACGAATATTAGAAAGTGCCCGGGGATTTGCAATGTGAAGGCGGTTTGCTTCATTTCCGCTGAACATCCTCTTTAGCTGAGAGTAATAATTTATTTGATAGCTAAATGAGACACATTAAATGAAAATATAATAATTGATTTTATTCCTGTACACAATTTGAGATGTGATCATCCCTTTTAGTTTTATCGGCGGTGCACTAACAAGTCCCAGGGGAACACTCTCCAACATACAATTAATATATTGGTCCAACCCCTAATCTCAAATCGACCACAACTATATCTCAATTTCTTACCCCTCTGGTGACTCATAATATTTTAAATTCTTACTTGCATGATATAAATCCCGATTTACCGGTGTGTGTGTGTTATGAAAATTTATCGAGAAAAAAATATCATAGCGAGTTATGAAGAGAAATATCTCGCCGAGGAAACGTAAAAGGAGAACAGGGGACACCCGAGGGAGAACTTTTTGACCCAATAATGTCAGAATTTTTTACGGGAAAGAGTCAAGGACTAAAGCCAAGCCAGATCGACCTTATTTGAATTAATTATTAGAATACTTGGATTAGAGAACCTAGGATGTACATTGTCTAAAACAAGTGTCTTAAAATGGCCTTAGATCTTGAACCTGGCACATTTCTTAAAGAAGTCCACGAGGACATTAAGTTAAAAATGATCAAAGCAAATAGCGCAGATTTCAGTAAAAAAAACATTACATTAAAATGACTTCCCGACTAACCCAATCATAAGACATGTAAATAAAACCAAATATGCCTCGAAGAAACTTTAGTTCATTTTACCAATGGACTTCCAAAACTGATATTATTTTTAAAGATAAAGTGTAAATTTCTAATAATCCACTCAACTCAAAATTGGTTTTACCCAAACAAATTGTTATTTAGTTTTTAAGCATTATATTTTGTAATTGTTTTGTTAATATTGCTTTTATTGTTGTTATTATTTATTAGTCTTCATATTTGTAAATGGGTTTTTATTTTTTTCCCATTCTTTCTATAATTAAATACTATTATTCATGTCAAATTTAAATAAAACACTCTCATGTTAGTTATAGGTAAAAAGATGTATATACTCTGTACCTGAGTCTATTTCCAAAGATGTATTGTTCTATCAATCATTGTATACACTTATGCATAATAGAGAAATTGTAATATAGGATGTACATAATATTATTGTCGCATATAGAATGCATTCGGTGTTAGTTTGACCGTCTCTTGGTATAAATCACATCTGGTTGTGCACAGCCTGCTTGTTTAGTACGTGAGTCGATATTCGCCACATTTGATTTGCACCAGACCGAACTGCCTATAAACATGGATCATAAAATAAGATACGAAGGGTTTATGGCCTTCGCGAATTAATATACAAAATATATCAAATAAGTCCATAAATTCGAGCAAATCTTAGTATGTGGTTGAAAACTTCATTTCTTATATGCTCTAGTTAAACAAAAATCAATTTGTAAGATAATCGACCAAAAATATATAGATTGGTTGCCGGACACTCGTTATTTATAATAAACACTATATGAAAATGGTTTACTTATCCACTAACTCTTTAATACAAAATGTAAACAAAATCAAATATGTATCAAGTAAGTGAAACTTTAAATTACCACTTAAATGTTTAAAGCACATCTTTATCATATATTTTTTACAAACACATTTGATTTTGTCTGTCTTCAAAGTCCTGATGATTTTATAAAATTTGTGTTTTACAATATTTTTGTTTTATTCATATTTTTTCTTCTTAATATTTATTATGTATTATATATATTTTAGTAGTTGGTTTTTGTATTTTTTCTCATAAATTATGTTATGACTTATTAATTATTTTAATTACCAAGTAATTGTACTCGGTATTAAAATAAATATAAGAGTGTATAAACTTAATATTGTCTAATCATAATGCATCAAAACATTGTATGTAAATTATATTTAATAAAAAATACTTGTTATTTATTGTAGTAACAAACATTACACTAAAATGAATAAATTCCCGACTAATCCAGTATAAGTCATGTAAATAAATAATAATGCAAATACAAAAAATGACCAAAATTAATATACCTATAAAAATAATGTGACATTTAAATAAATCGCTGATTCAAATTTGGATTTACCCAAACGAACTGTTGTTGTTTTTAATCATTATATTTGGTAATTAATTTTTAGTACTCATATTTGTAAATGGGTTTTATGGGTAAAAATATTTATATATTCAATCACCTAAATCGTATTCCTAAGATGTATTATATTAACAGTCATTGTAATCATAAATAAATTGTAATATATTCGTGATTTACATAAATGTCAGTTTGCTGAAAACAGTATTTGAGTGATCACAATATTATGACTTCACATACAAAATGAAAATTTATTACTTTTGGGACGTATAATAATTTTCCAGAATAAAACGCCAGGACCCAAATTAAATACCCATATAAATTTTTATTTTTAATGGTTAAATATTGCGTATTTGCACATGAACTTTTATTGGACAGATACAATTTTTATATATATTAACTACTTTTTATCAGACGCTTTGAAATGCTCTAAATGTTATGACTTCACCCAATATTTTCACGAACAAAATTATTTAATTATTATACTTGTGGATATTTGGTATGGTCAATGGAATGTAAATATTAAATAAAAATGTCAGCTAATTGGGTTGAATATTTTTGTCATTTTAATTAAAACAAACCGTGTTAACACAAAGGGGGCCGGTTTGGAGTATTTTGGATAACGAATGAGTATTTCAAGCACAAATAAATCATTTGGCGTGTTTCCCAAATTGTGACAAATCCGAGCTTGGGAAGACCAAGAAACACTTTCACTATTTTTACACTGAAATACCCCCAAAATGTGAAACACATTTCTTGTGGCTATTTTCAGAATAACGATCCGATACAATTTTGTGCCCTGACTTGACTTGACACCCCAACGAAACATAAGTTTCCTTATTGAGTTCTCTCCGCTTTATTTTTAATGAATGACGTATACAATATTAATAATTTCGACCATAGCAAATATATTTGTTATTTTGAAAATGTGAAATTATAATTGATCTTCCACATATCATAATTTTGTAGACAAATTTAGTTATTTGTAAATTTAAATAAACAATTATGATTATTTTGAGAGCTACCCTGTTTGTATTCTCTTACATACTGTGTGTATTTATAAGGGAGAAAAATATTCCCTCACTCATTGAAACCAGATATTATTGTAGTCGGTTTAACCGGTTTGTTTACCTTTTCATTGACTCCTTCAGGAGATACTTAAAATATCAGCCAAACAAGTAAATAAATATTATCACAGGGTGGTTCTAAAATTATCACATGGCGATAATCATTTCACATCAAAGGAAGAAACTAATCAATTAAATGTCTATGTGTTTATTTTCACAGTCTGACCTGAGCTTTCTTTCTTTGTGGGTTATTTGCTGGGTTAATTAGGCTCGCAAAAGACGAATTCGCTTCGCAGTCTCAACCACAAAGAGACCGACTCTCTAATTGATCTACAAGCTAATAAAACATCTTTATTTTTTAAAACTTTTTTTATATATAAGACTATGTATACTTAGTCGATAGTCTGGTTTAATTACTAGCCCAGACTTTACTGTATTTTAAGGTCATACAAAGTATTATAATGCGTTATTGATCGTTATTTAAAAGTAGACGTGATCGACTAGGAACAAATTAAATAAAAATAAAAAGTCCATAAAGCTGGCTATTCACAGAGGCTTCGATCAAACAATGGAATATTTCTGAGGCTCGCTAAAGTCTCGTCAAAGGAAAATCTTGAACAATGCATGCTTTCAAGTGAATGTTGACACAACTCTGAAATTTGCATTCAGCGATAATAATATTATACTAAGAGTCTGTTCCTCGGTACGCTCGCCATTAATAGATGGAATATTAACAAGCTTCTCATCTACACTAATCTTATTTTTGTTAGGTTCAATTTGTACGAACCAAATTTGAATAAGACTCTAAATCTGATTAATAAGAGCAATGCGCAATGATACGACTCTGGACATAACCTAACCTAACTGAAATTTAAATATAAATATGATAATAACCTTACCTAACCTAACTGAAATTTAAATATAAATATGATAATTGACAGATCTGAAAAAAATTCTGATCGATCATCTCCAACCTAAATGAGGATCATCATTCTCTCGTTTAAAAAAAGTGAATGTTGAGGCAATTTTTCAAGACTGAATATATTGAGTCTTTTAACAATAGTTTGTTTTCTTTAATTAAAAATGCTTGGTTACTCCAAATATTTAATTTTTATTTTTTTATACGTGGAAACTTTTAATGCGAAAATGTTGTAAATATTAAGTCCAAAAAAGTATGTTTACTAAATATTAAAATTCGTATTTCCATACACCTATTTGAACGCAATAAAGTTAACTCTATTATCAATAGGCTTCATAAAATAAATTTTGAAAAATGTTATATGAATGGGTAAACAAAAATTAATTATGATTTTAAAAAATGTGTAGTTTTGAGTAGTGCAAACACTACTAGTGTTTAATAATTAGTTGATCTGTGACTTCTGTAAAATGAATCAAAGTAAACATACGCAAAATAAATATGTATGTATTAAAAGTAAATTCACCCAATAAAAAATGTAAATTAATTTAACATACATGATCTTTCTACGTTTGTCCATTTAATGTGTATATATATTTATTATGAAATTATATCTACTAAATATAATTTTATGTTTTTATGATACTGCTCAATTTTAACCGTTCGTTGGTTTGCTTTATAAATACGAGTAATAGGGTGTATTATTCGTGCAGATGACAATTTAATGAGAGAAGTAAAGAATCGCCAAAGCCAGTCATCATATTTCAGGCTTTCAGGCCACAAACTGCTGACATATTGTTATTGAGGTCTTAGATGCACTTCTTCATCACAATTTCTCTTGTGCTTTTATCGTGGGTAACGGCAAAAACCTAAATGCCTCACTCATTTTACGCTTGGCGAACTATTCCTTCCAGTATACCTTCACCAAAAAATCCCACCCACTATACAGTTGGAATATTTAAATATTAAAGTATATTGAAATCCCAATGCAAGGATACAAAGGCATCGATAATGGTGTAATTTATTTCGAGGGCCGCATCCAATTTAGTTGGTTCCTAATCTCATTTATTTCATGAATAGGACCAAACAAGATTTGCCAAAATAAAAAATGCTCTCCCCATGTATATAAAAACTAACCATCTTTTATTTATATTTAGTTTTATTTATAAATACTTGGTTTACAAGAGCAACTTGTTAATTAACACCTAATATAGCCTCTTATTAACAAATTTTCGATCGATTTTTCGAAAATTTCGATTAGATCTTGAACAAAGTAAATTTGTAAGAAATACATAAATATATCTAGATAATTAAAATTTCTATTAATCCACTTATAAGAAACATAATTAAAACCAAAAGATTTTTGTGGAGAGTTAACAGTATAAAACTGATTCTTTTATAGTAATAAACATTTTTTCATCCCAATAAAAATATTTTACATATAAAATATTACCATCTTATTACAAGTGAATTTTTTTATATTTTTTTCGCACCTACAATAAAAATAGAAATAATTCTTATAAAAGTTATAGATTGAACTGCCTATTATAATATCTAGTATTACAATAATTAAAATATTATGAATAAATTGTACATGTATTCTATTTTCATAACACTCTGTTTTGTAAAATGATACATACTAATGTATTGCGACACAAATATTGGTTATATTGGCATATAAAATTAAGGGCTCTAAAAGAGTGTCGCTGTATGAAGGGCAGAATATGTTCCCGAGGGACAATGGGAAGTGTGTGTAGTTTTAATACGACCAAGTTTCAGCTGCATTATGGATAGGGGATGTTCCAGATATGATTTATAATGCCACCCCTGGGGAACAGATAAGCTGACAATCTTAATTGAGTTCCTATGAGCTAAACAGATTTGCATTTGATGTCCAATTTAAATATAATAATAACAAAACCGCCATTTTGAGGGTGCTGCCAAAAATCACTCGGGTAGGAAAATTTACATTTAAAATGTTTATTTATATAATATTGTCACATTTATATAGAGTGTCATATTTCGCTGTCACTGTGGCGAACTTCTTCAATGATTCATCCAGTTGCTCATACAAAATCTACAACATCTGGTAGGTAATAATGAATCTTAATTAGACGTTATTATAAATGTTGACGATGGGACATGAGAACAGTCACTACTTGGAACAATTTACTATGCCAAATGGTCAACATGACTGACTCTAATGGATGTGTCTTTTTCCAAAAGGAATATTTTAAATATTATATGATATTTTGATTTTAAAACGGGGGGAAAAAACTTAATGTTGCTAATATATAATTAGCGACCCAGATTGTCTTGCACAAGGCGTTTTGTGTAATGAAGGTATAATTTTTTCAGGATAATTTTAATTTAAAACAATTAAATCATTATATTTAAAAAAATAAAGATTTTTTCGTTTAGATTATTGACCTTAAGACTAGTAGATTATTTTTCTCAGTACTATCTTATTTAATTTGAAGCTCTGTCTCTTTCATCTATATTATCTCAAACATCTTTTTCACCACATCTCATTGACAACATTTTAAAATCAATTAAGTATGATTTTTTATCAAATCTAATTAGATGTATTCTATAAAAATGCATGAGGTATTTGTGTATATTTCTAGATATTTAGATGATTATTTATTATATAAATTTTAGTAGTTCTACAAGTGGGTTTTTTTGTATTTTTCTCCCATAACATATGTGATGATGTATTAATTATCCTAATTATCAATAGATAGTATTCTGTGTTTAAATATTTATATATAAAACTTAATATTGTAACACTTAATCATTTTGTATCAAAACATTGTATGTAAATTATATTTAATAAAGAAAGTGTATAATACTCGTTATTGGAGTAACAATAGTAACACATTACACTAAAATGAATACATTTCCCGACTAATCCAATATACGTAATGTAAATAAATAATAATTATATACCTATAAAAATGCCGTTTTGAGACAAAAGATATTGTTAAACCGAAAATTCTATAAAAAGTACACAAAAATCGTAGTGACTTGATATGACGTATGCAGTAATAAAATAAAGCATCATCGATTAGATTTTCAGGAATGTCACGCCATCGCTGTTGTTTTGCATGGTATGAATGGGTCTTTCTGATGTCTAAAGATCTATTTTAACCAAGAATAGAGTTCAGAGAAACTGTCTTGTGGTAATAATTATTTGTTGGCGGTAGTGAATAATTGGTGAAATATTAGGACGTTCATTGGAGCGACGAACGCAATTAGGAGGAGACACCTTCCAACACAACACAATATAAATCACTCCACATTAAATACATTTATCATAACACACACTAAATTTATTCTCAAATTATATACATTACTCTCCGAAACAAACACAAAAGGCGGAAGATTATTTCAAATTGGACTTTGTTTTTGCAATCGTTGATTATATGAATTCATCAATTTTAAGTGAAGCTCTTAAAGCGTTTTGCTTGTCTTATATTTTCAGCGAGTCATGAGAATGTCTGAAAATAACCTCGACCAAAAAGTGGGAAGGAATGTATGAAAAATTCAAACACTTGGTTAAGGTATGCGAAACGTGGCGCTATTTTCACGACTACTGGTCCAAATTCTTCTTTTCATTTTATTGTATGAATATAACAGTCTTCCATTTCAGAATATTAGTTAACCTACATTGAATTTAGGCATTATTTATGATCAAATGAATAGACATTCTATTACGGTAATTATTTTTAGTTTAACGGTATATACATTGCGCTTGTTGTTCAATAATTTATTTCAAATAATGCAAGGGGAATTTAGCAGCAGATGTTCAGAATAAAAATATTTTTATTAAATATGATATTTCGATAAGAGAAGATGAGCAAGAGGATTACGTAGTCAATGGAGCGATGAAGCCTTTCTTACGAGAAAGCGTAGGACGAAGCCTGGTAGACGTTAATTTGCATAATTGAAAACGGTATATTCTAGACCAGATTATGTGAAATCATTTCAGATTTAATTTCCGCGAATCTCGACAATGCTTTCGCTATGTTATTACAGCCTTTTTCGGAAGCCTTACCTCTTCTTTTTCCAATCAAACTTCAATAGCTTGTAATCTCTATAAAATATTCAAAATGGAAATTTTACGATCTCTAATGGAGATTTTATGAATGAATATTTTCATTAATATATTTCATTTATCGTAATTATTTTTTTTTATAAAAATCTTCGCTTGTATCTAGTTATCATCTAGGATATTCTTATTTTTTATTCTAATTGTTTCATACGTGATGCTTTTTACTAATATAGTAATTAATAAAAAACAATGAATATATTTTAAAGAATGGGTATTATTTATTTTTATATTTATATATACGCCTCCAGGAGAATTTTGGAAATGTTTTTATTGACACAATAACGTACATAAATTTTAATTTATAGCTGATAGTGTTGAGTTTTGTTGGAATTTCATAAGTTAAAGATATATGTCATTTGTAATCATCTTTATACTCTAAGGATGACTACAAGTTACTAGTCTAAAGTACTCAGAATATAAAAAACTTACTGTGGAAAATACAAATAACATATTTCTTTATATTAATTCATCGTCTCTCAGTGATCTAGTTCACCGACAGAGCGGCTCTTGTCTAATTTATTAATCGCCTTAGTATTTATGTAACAATCCAGGGAATCAAATATAGAAAAAAAAATATTATCAAAACCATGAAAAGCATTAACTCAAATGCAAATGTTGTAGAGTGAATGTCGAGAGTCGTAGCATCATCGTAGCGTTATGACATTGACGTAATTTTAATACTTCTCATTGATAATGAGTAGATTAGTTTGAGTAAATTTATCTAAATCACAGCACCTAACAAATATTAAATGTAATTAGTTAGAAATGTAAACTTGGAGTGCATTAAAATGGACCTCTGTTAGCCATTTTGGCGAGTCGTAGTATCGGTTACACGGTCGAGGCGAGACGCGGCGTAGACTGGTTGAATAATATTTAATATGATACGGGTATGTTGAAGTTGCATAAAAGAGTTGAATTATTAATAATGAGACGGCTGGTACGGAGAAGGGCATTACCTAAATGTTTGTCGAGCTTCATTCAATTAATTCCGTTTCTCCCGCACATTGTATGAACTTTATGTAAATGCGTCTGTCCGTATATGCAAATGTGTGCAAATGAATTGATGGTGGACTCAGAATGCCGCAACCTCAATTTGCAACCTTCACACTCGTATCAAATATTAAATATTTCAATCTACCGTTAGTATGTATTGGTGGTTACTGAAAATAAGTGCTACAAAAGCCGACATCGTAGATTTTTATACATTTCAAAACACCGTTTTTCTATATAAAATTATAATTGTGTCGTATTTACTTAATCTTCTAATGATTGTACAAATTACAACATATAACGATAAAAATACAATTTTTTCTTCATTTAATATGAATTTTACATAGTTTGAATAATACAAAATATCTTTGGAATTAGGCTTAGGTGTACAGTGTATATAAAACTGTTTACCTATAACTAATATAGATATGAAAGATACCTAATATTAAATAATAAAAAGTATTGAAAAAAACATATTTGAATTTAGTAATTGATTATCTAGAAGAGGTTCCATTATATTTACTTTGTTCTATCTTATATAAATTCTATGTATACACATTGTACTTTGTGTTTTAATATATCAAATTTTTATTTATGTTATGTCGGTAAAAAAAAGCTCTTTCGAGTGTTTATATGTAAATAAATAACTTATGAAATTACTTAAAATTATATTTCTTAAGTTATTAGAGCAAATATCAAACTTTATATATGCTCAGTGACTAGATAATTTGTCACACCGCAGCACTTTAATATTATTCTACGTTACTAAAATATGAGAAAAACTCGATAATATGGAAAAAAATATATTCGGAATAATACTATCTAATAAAATCTCGATCGATCGTTTAGATTCAGGTTTACTATATTATGATTACCTGGATTTTAAGATAAATACTAAGGCGAGGTAACCTGAGTAATTGGTAATAGTTAAAATCACCAAAAACTAAATCAATATTTCAACTTCCGATTCGGGGCATATTTCAATAAAGAAAAAATGTACAACAGATGATCAATATAGGAATTTTTCAATACTTTAATTAAATTTATTAAGATATTTTATAATATTTTAGTTGGTTGATTGCAATATTCAATGACACATTTTCATAAATTCTCTTTATTCAAATAGTATGTTTACTTTTGAATGGCGATCATATTTTACCTTTCTGAGAGGTCCTTTGTGAAGTTGTTGAATGTTTTGGACGTGGCTGAAGGGAAACGACTAATTGTTTGAAATGTGTTAGTCCAACACTTCAGCCTAGTTTGCAAAAATAACAAATAAAAAATACGCAGCTATATAAATTTTGGCTTCTGGTTGAGAATCACTATTTATTTTCAATTTATATTTAGTGTGCAAACATAAATTTAACACCGCCGAGTGAAATTCATATAATACAATGTCCAGCGCAGTTCACAATAAAGCCGGCAATAACTTTACAATAAATAATAATCGAAAACAGTAACGCCGTGACACACTTTAATATTTATGGTGATTCGCATGTAAATTTTATCACTGTGGGAGGAAATTAAATCTCACAAAATATACATGCATATAAAATTTATGTGCCGCTGATGGACGGCTACTATTGAAAATGTCATACAATGTTTTAAGCTTTATCACATTCCTCCGCTGCGGCAATATTCGTATCCGAAAATTGTAATTTCAATTTCAGAATTTTTATGAAGAAGAGAGTTTTCAGAGCGAATCGCCCATACCCAACGAGTTATAAACGCCAATGAATATTTTACACGGTCCGTCGCCTTTTCGCAACGGTGAAGGCTTTAGAGGCTTTTATCAAATTCCACCATAGATAACACCCTGGACACTTGCAATTTAGACATGTACTTAAATCTTGGGATATTAAACGATGTGACAGCTCAATGAAACGTTATTAATCGGCAATGGCATCTCAGCGAATTCATGAATATTCTGATTATATTTAAATCTATAAAAAGAATAAATTATTTTAATATCATCGTGTTGTCGTGCGTTTAAGTGTTAAGATTTTCATTTACAAATGTTAAACGTCTCAAAATTTTTTTATTATCTATGAATACAATAATAATAATAATATTTATTAAATTCTATGGAGTATGGGAAAACTATAAACAGTGCTTAATAAATTTTATAATTGACAGTGCGAAGGTTGGAATAAGATTTTTTAAAATTTAATAATGCTTTAATGATATAAGTTGGTTTAATTATTTCAGTATGATTGTGTTTAATCTCTTTTATTGTTTTAATTTTAAATGTCTTAATTATTTTTTTATTACTCACTACTGTCTGTTTTTAATCATCAAAATAAAAATACAATTTCGATTTAGGTAAAGTTTTAAAAACCCACATGCTTATTATAATGATTAATAGTAATAAACCTACACTTAAAATTATATAAAAATATGTGAAAGAACCGAAAGAATTAAATATCCATGGTATTGTTGAATTGATAATAATATTTATTTATTTACACACATATACATAAATTTCAACCATCGTAACCTTACAGATAATCTAATGCGTTACTATGGTTTACAAAATAAAAAAAGAATATGAATTATATAAAAAACAGTAAACAAATAAAAAAAGGAACTATGAACTCATAGAAGAATTATCCTTCCGCAAACAAGTGGTATTAGTGATATTGTCTTTCTGTGTATTATTAAATTTCGACATTTTGACTAGAAACATAGAAAAATATAGTTGATAGTAGAACAATAAATAAGAAATTAAATATATACGTATTAATATTCTTTTACGACTTAGTGATATAGAGAAATGAACCTTTAATTCTCAAGCAAACGTAATATGAATAAAATGACTAGTTAATAGATACGTTATAATTATTTTTGAAATAAGTCAGCTTATATTGAAAAATACCTATAGAATATAATAAAATTGTGGTCTTCGTAGAATGCAGCATATTTTTGTCAAAGCTACAGATGATCATAGTGAAAAGTTGCACAAAAGCCTGTGGTAATCTTGAAGTCCACCCCTCTAAGTGTTTATTCTAGGGTAGAAAGCTCACCAACCACCCATACATAAGAGATACTAAAAGTACGTGACCATCATGCACATCTTTACTTTACCCTTTTTACACGTATTATGCCAGCACATAAATACTGCATTATAATAAAAATAAAATAAACTTAACGTATTAATTATGCTTTTTTACAGTACTGGACTCGAAGAACCAAAGGTGCGGTTGAAAAGACTCAAACGAGATATTCAACAAAGCTTTTATATGGCGATAATGATTTTTCTTGCATACGATTCAGAGCGGCTCTCGTTGAATTCGTCTAATTTTTTTGTCGTAATTTATAATTCAATCAAATTAAATTGGACAAAGTAACTGTGAAGTGAGCGCCCTCGACTTGGAGTAGGTCCTTTACAGTTATTTCGAGGGGTCCATCAAGCTTCTCCAAAATATATTAACGCCCATTGTATGTATGTATAAAGTGTCGATCTTCGTGAATCTAATTGTGAATGAAAAAATATACAAAAAAGACTCTGCTTTGAAAAAATTATTCAACCTCAATATAATTTAAGCAAGTTATTTTTTTATTAATATTAAATAAATTATTGGTATGCGTGTGAGTTTTGTACAGAACAAATTGTTGTATTTGAAAATATTTGTTGTGTCAAAAAGTGCATCAATTTATAGTTACATATATTTATTATTTAATACAGTAAAAAATTTGAGATTTTTAATTGACACCAACCCAAAGCCAAATGTTGGAACACAATCTTTGTAGAATAATAAAAAAATGTATTTATTCTATAATATATATTATATATTCTTGATTCTAACCGATTGTGTTTATCCATTATAAATTACTCAAATTTTTAAAACATGGTATTGCTGTACTATTGAAAAAAGCGTAATATAAATGTATACCTAAACTTTCAATTATTTTTTTTTTAAATTTTAATATTTTATGAACAAAAGAATGAATTGAGTAATATTAAAATTTTCAGGCATCACATAAAACTTGTCATTATAACAACAATTGATGATTTTTCAATAGGACTGTTACGATTGATTGATTGCACGTGTAGTTATACAACAACATTGGGTCTGACGACAAAATGGAAATAAAAAGCGAAATTTGTTTTATTGAAATTCACAAGGGGGGTCTCTTCTTTGTTTTAAGCAGTTTTTCAACGGTTCAATGGATTGTTCTTGTTATTTATTCATTTGGTATTTATTGAAGCGATAAAACGGCGCGTGCCCCTCTTTAGACCTCATACAATACAACACTCGACCATCTGGCCATATTAAACACTAATAAAATGTGAATAAAATAATACATCGCAATAAATTTGTATCGAAGACTCTCAGATAGAATCTGCGTGTTACCTAGTTGATATAAAATAATAATTCCTGTTCAATAAACAATATTTTAAATTGTATATTTGTTCATGCATAAACACCGGTGGCGTTTCCTCCCGATCATTTCCTTTGATAAAGCGGACAAGAATGCCATGTAATTTGATACACCTTTTATTGTACAAATGATTTATTTTTATAAAGAATATATTCATATTCACGAAGTAACATCAATATGGATGTGGGCAGACATGCATTTAATATAACTGCATACGCTCACATTTAATATTTAATTCCATAACCGAATTCATTCAAGTGCATTATATCATGATTTATAAGTATTCACTACTTTCTACGTATTAGGAAAATAAATAATCCATTTCATTACTTTATTTATATATTTTCTAAAAAACATATATTAAGCCTACAGACATAGTCTTTTTCATTATTTTTATATGATGATTTGTAACATATATAGGGGCTGTGTACTGGAATAAGGGCGTATACTGAAATTTTCAGTTACAAGATAATCTATTAAAATATTGTATCTTTTATAAATTATTTTGTATTTGGCAAAAGAGATAAATTGCCCATAATAAAAAAGATAATATCCTTTTTTTCACAGATCGATAGAAAGTTTTGAGTTTAGTGATTTTACGGAAAAGGGGCGTATTCCGTAATCGGTCCATATTTCACACAACATCTCAATTTTTAAATAATATTTAGAAGGTAGAGAATTGAAAAAACCTAGTTGTGGAAATATATTGTATTATTTATTATTATTCTGAGGTGTTTTTTGAATATTTAATAATATAAATGTTTTCATTTAAAAAATGTATGTTTAATGTTATAAATATTTAAAAAAAACAATGCAATTGCCAGCATCCCCCTACAATGTATTTCTTTGGTTTTATATAACATATGAATATTTTCTCTTCATAAATAATGTTTTTTTTGTACATTCACAGTGGTAAGTGTGAAAATATTTTCGACTTCTAACCACAAAAAACAAGCAAGAATCCGTTTTAAAATATTAAATTTTTTACACAATGTAGTATAATTCAATGGAATGTAGTACAGTAATGGAGGTTGTGGTACACTTTCATCCCTTAAATGCGTCGCCGCTAAATAAACAAATAGGCGCCTTCGGTGGTAAAGCGAAATGTAAAAAGGCACAAAATGCCCCTTTTAACATTTCCATGTGCATTTTTCCCTCCTTCTGCGATGGAAAAAGCACATCCCCGTGTTATTCTATAGCCAAATTTATCACCCAGACCAAATATTTTCTTTCGCTTTCCGTCTTTTGACATTTTAAACGGTCGTCAATAAACGGAAAGATCGATTATACTCTTAGAAGTGAGTATGTCAAAAATACACCCGAGTATACAAACAAATATTTTTTTCTTTAATTATTAAATAAATAAATTTTAATTAATTGGTAATACTCATTAGTTTTAAGGTATCCTGGTTGTTTGGCAGCTGGACAGGGTGTACAGGGGCGGCAGGTGGTCTTTACTTATTCCAGGAATCTGGTATGGGAGATACCGCGGTATTTTAAACATGCCAAATAGTGAAACCAGTTGAAGGATAGTTTTAGACCCTAGTACTTGCTCCAATTTATTCAAAAGACCCAACTGAATTTCGCGGTCAAGCCCCATCCCAGATTTAGCTAAACAAGTACTATAAACTACGCACTTGTTTGATAATGTAATTTTTTTTTTTGATTAACTGGAATATATGGAAAAATTCTTACAATATTTATAGTTACCGTCAAATATTTAATAGTTTTATAACAATAATAAATTAATAATGAATATTCACTATTTAAAATCTAATAAATTATATATTTGACGTAACGAATATTTTAAGGATTATTTCAAATTAATACGATGTTTTATATAATACTTAATCGGTATGTTTACTCGGTTTATCGGTTTGAGTATGTGATGTGAATTCTAATATATCTTTTATCTATTATATATAGTACAAACCTAATCATGTATTTTTAATTGACAATGAACATAGAAACAGACTATAAAAAATATAGGTAAATAAAATCAGTATTTGATGAAATACTCATTGAAAAAATCATCATCATTAATTAAGGTTAATTTAAATCCCAAAAGATCAAAATTCCTGAAAAGATAATGCCTGGCAATAATAATTTAAATGTATAAACAATAGCTGTCATAGAATACTTGTGTGTTATATGTATAAATAAATAATAAATTGTGGTAGTATAATCATTTGATATCTCCAATTTTTAAAAGAATTTTGTTTTCATTAAGACGATGGTACAGTGTCTAGGTTTGTGAAATATGTGTGTTTTTAGAAGAGGAATCCTTATACAAGAAGAAGTTGGTCATTATGTGAAATGAAATACTCTCTGTATGAGAAATTTAATGGACTTTATAGTTTGCCAACTTATAATGTACTACGAAAGCAGAAGAACAGACTATTTATCATGGTGCTTTTGAAGAACTTTGAAAAACACATTGTTGACTATTCAAAAAAAGTCTATTTACTGGGTTGGTTACAGTAAATAGGTTTCAGGAGTAAAACGGCAGGTAAGCAAACCATGTTTACTAACTGAAAGAGATTCAAATCATTTGATAAGAGAGTCAGTCATTCCCGTGTACCATTTTATCTGGAATGGATATCTTCAATACAATATGTTTATTTTTAAATTCAAATTCGTTTGAATGCTTTAAATATATTTTTAAATATTTATACTCAATCTCAAAAATGTTGTAATGTGATTTTTAAATAAATTTAGATTCACACCGATGAAAATATGATACATTAGGCAGAAACACCCAAGCTCCCCAATACTCGAGTCTTTATTTAAAAATATTAAATTATATTTTGATGAATTTTTTATTTCTTTATGTGGTATATTTTTGTTGTTTGTAAACTTTATATTTGGTATCTGACAGATAAGCATATTATATAACTCGTATTTTGCTGTCACCTGCAATTCTACAAGCCAAACTTAGACTAGTACAAGCTTCAGCTTTTCTATATTAGTTTTTCTTTTATTCTGACACCCACTATGAAGGGGGTGGTGGCATGCAACCCCTTATAAAGGGGGAAGGAAGCCATTTTTAAATTGCCCGTTTGTCACCTTAATATATTATACATGCGAGTCCTGTCATAACGCATTCAACTTGAATAGAAGAATAAGAAAATATAGTTTAATAAATTTAAAAAATATATTTATTATAATCAATACTGTATTCTGTATATTTGTACACTGAGAGGAATTAGCCATATGGCGTAAAAGAAAGCCTTATTTGATGTTGGTATTTTTTCAAATCCAAATCTACCTACAATGGGCGTTAACGGAAAACGTTCGTGGAGATTTTCAGTACATCCCTTGAAAAAATGTGTAGGTAAAGAATGGAATCGCCACCCTGGTGGAATAGTCTCGCGTTGGGGTGCTCTAATTTATTATGGCCGGAGTAATGGTCAAAAGAAGTCGTAATCTTCCATTAAAAGCCGAACGCTTGTAGCATTTTTCTATACGACCGCTCTTTTTTCCTATTTGCTACGACGCGCGTCGTATTCTTTTGTTCAGATCCTGAAACGAAAAAATCCCCGTGTGTCCATTAATCTGGATTAATTCTTGACGCCATTGCCTCAGAGTATTTGACACGGCTTCTTTTACTCAGAAGTACGAAACTCGATTTGTCCAATTTATTAAAACATAAAATGGCTGCTTTTACTGCACGTTTTTATATATTATGATTAATCTATTGAAATATTTTCTCCATTCCAATACAAATTATTAGAAGTATTCTCATTAAGGTTAAGGTTAAAAATGTGTGTGTCACATAAAATATTCAGACCTATCTTTAATATATACGAGGTGGAATTTTAATCACTCACAATATTATTAATATGAGAGAAGGGTATCGCAAAAATATTACAAAACAATATATTGTTAGGGTTAATTTTTAATAATTAATCAATCAACTAATTTCACAGTTTGAGTCATACAATAAATGATAAGGTGCTATTGTTCTATAAAAATTCAATACAAAAATTTTATTATTTTTATATTTTTAACAGGATTAAAAAGTCCACACTTTTTAAAATTGATATTTTATTATATAACTAAAATAGAAAAATACTTAAATAAAATAATACATGTATATATTTTAAATACATTTTCAATTCTGGATATACCATCCAGCCTGTGAATTTGAAAGGTAATTTTTTACCATTTAAAAAAATCGTATAATAACATAGGCGTTTATTTTCATATATTTTAAGAATGAATGCACATTAAATTCATAGGATTGTGGTTTTACTGGCAGACGTTCGGGCGAATTTGTCGAAGCGTAAAACAATGAATCTCAGAAGAAAGCAACAGCAAACTTGGCAAACAATACAAATGTCACTTTTACTCGTTCCATTCTTGTTAATATATGATATTATTTAGCTAAAAACATATACTAATCCCTTTCACACTATTGACTCTTGCATCTTCTGCCAAAACGCCTTGTTCATGTCCACACTTCTCTAAAAGAACACCAAGAGTGAATGTCCGCTTTTAGTTCAGCCATATTACAAAAACTGGTGAGTTATAACCACCACTTTTGCACAATTGAAAGCTGTAATTTAACTAAATTATTTACTATTACTTCACAAGTGAATTATGTTCGCAATGGATCTGGAAAAGTTAGAAGACTTTATCTCATTCAGAATTTTTCACATATTTATACACATTCACATACTAGTCTTAGACGCTTGGATTAATGTCAACTACTAAGGTGAAGATTTTCAAAATTCCTTCATGTTTTAGTTTTATTATGAAATGTATCCGATGGCCATTTTATTAAATACCAGGATTTTAATTAGAAAATTATTTTAAGGTAAGCTTGATTATTTCAAGAATATTACAAAGTTATCTGATATTCTGATTATCTGATAACTGGTTGCATAGTTTTATTAAATTTTCTAAATAAATTAAATTCCATAATAAGGAATATATTAATATGGAAGACTATGGATATATCGGCGTTGGATATTTGTTTCCTTTTTAGATTTATGTGGACGTGTTCGGACAGAGCCTCGTTTGTCCATTGTTTTCGAAGCTATGCGGCTGCAAAAAAGTCAGTTTCAAACTTCCGGACGCCATTTCTGTTGGCGTCGCGACGCTCCACTATTACTTTTACCTTTTTGCCATAGCACTATTATTCCCATCATGTTTTATCTCATTCAATATGTACGACAATGGTGCTACGCATGGAATCATCTGCAGAATTTCAACCAGTTTCCCCCCAGCAATCTCAATATAATAGAAATAATTGGATTATAATAAAATTAGACCTGTACTGTGTATTATTCTTATGAAATTTGTCTTCATATGGTATTTTTTCTATATTTACATTAGTAATACTCTAACTAATTTATTGATAAATTAGACTTTAGGTCCTGAAATTTTACGGCATATAAATAGCGTACTTACTGGTTTTATAAAATATAACTAGTTTTACACGTCATGATGCTTCTTATAGTACAAAACTCCTTATAAAAGTTTTTATATTGATATCGCTGCGTCAAAATACAGTACCTGCGGTGACGTTTTGTTACATTAAAAGTAACAACTGTCTTTAGGATAATCCGGGAAGCTGGGAACTAGTGGGGTCACCGTTCTAGTACTGATAATCGACCGAAATCATGAGTCTTGTTGGGCAACGTAATGCGACGCATCCGCGACGAAACGCGACGTACCCGCAACGACACTGCAACCCAACGCTCTAATTTATCTTGGGTCTAATTCAACTTAATTTTCATCCAATATGTGTGATTATATTTAATATATACTTCACATTGCAGGTCAAGAAAAGTCAGGATAGGTTATAATAAAGAATTAAACCGAAATTGAATTAAAAACATGTTTATTTGTAATAAGTATCAACAAGGAAAACTAGAATATAACTAATATATCAATAAGAAAAAATAATTCGGTGACTTTTCTTCCAACATCAGTGCCAGTTTCTTAAATCGTGTGCTACGTGGCAAAAGATTGTACAAATCTTATGTCATATACAAATATTATGTTTCTTGAAACGATACTTAATCTAAAGCCAAGCGGGTCCGATGTGTGTATCGCAGGCATTCAAAAGAACTTGCATACAGGAGACTCGAACCGAAGCGATGAGTTCATGATGGAATTGAAGGGGAAATATAACACGAGCTCGATATTTTGCTATAACACCTCGATATCGGCGAGCAAGGATTTGAGAGCTGGTAGCACGAGCTACATATTGAAGAAACGCATTTGGCGCGTAAATCGCCATATGACACGAGCTCGTGATTGTGACACGGGATGAAGAAATCGGCCTTTATATGTTCACTCAGGTTGTATATTTTGTCAGTTCATCAATTTGTAATCAATGTAAACATGCTGATGCTGTATTTTGGATGGAAGTCCTAGTCATTGGTTGTGGATGTCTAGACGCTGTCATATTCCTCTCATATATTTATTGGCTCGGCTGTTACGATTTCCGGCATAGTGGAAACACTTTTACAGCCGCAAGCGGTTCGATACCGCTTTTAGTGTGATGAATGTAGTGAAAATTCACATCAACTATTCGGCGCCACTACATTCTCTCTACCACTAAGTGATAAATTAACTCTAATATTTATTTATTATATATTACAATTTTTTTAGTTTTTACAATGATTGGTAGAACAATACATCTTTGGAAATAGACTTTGGTGTACAGAGTGTATAAGTATTTTTACCTATAACTAACATTATACAAAGAATGGGAAAAAAATAAAAACCCATTTACAAATTTGAAGATTAATAAATAATTACAAAAATAAAAGCAATATTTACAAAAAAAAATCACAAAATATAATGCTTAAAAACTAAATAACAAATTGTTTGGGTAAAACCAAATTTGAGTTGAGTGGATTATAAGAAATTTAATTTATCAGTTTTGGAAGTCCATTGGTAAAATGAACTTACGTTTCCTCGAGGCATATTTGGTTTTATTTACATGTCTTATGATTGGGTTATTCGGGAAGTGTAATGTTTTTTACTCAAATCTGCGATATTTGCTTTGATCATTTTTAACTTAATGTCCTCGTGGACTTCTTTAAGAAATGTGCCAGGTTCAAGATCTAAGGCCATCTTAAGACACTTGTTTTGGACAATTTGAATTTTATTGATATGAATTTGTGCCGCAGTAGACCAAGTAGACCAATCCATACAAGAGATTTATTTATTATCTTCTTGTATGTTTCGATAACTATGTGAGTAAGAGGCCGAGTATTGCGTGACAAGATTGATTTTCTAAAAATATACATATATGTCTGTAGTAACATTTTCAATAAGGCATCCGAGTGGATAATGACAATTTTATGATATGTGTATTTATTTATTGTGATAATAAAATCTGAAAGAGTAATGAGTATTCGTCGATTAGTGTGCATCGTGATAATGGGTGGGTTTTGCATAAAAGCGGCTGTAACTGTATAAAAACAGTTGTTTTTAATTGTTCGGTTCACTTCCTTCTGGTTTAATTTGTTTGGCGAGGACCGCAAGCTTAATGAGATAATTAGGAAAACATTTATCAGGCGCCAAAGAAGCGATGAAAAGGCGGCTCTTTCAACCCGTCCTCGATCATTAATCTCATTCTGTTGAATACCCTGGAAAAAATAATGTTTTTAACATCGCAGCCTTAACAATCGAATTTCTTACGAATTTCTATGGAATGCTGTTTTTATCGTCATCAATCTACTTTCTAGACGAAGAGCGTGTTTTTAATTTCCGCCATAAAAAGGCATTGAAAACTAAAATGCACAACATCCTTCCCTAAACTCTTCCAACATTACTTTTGCATACGTATTTACATGGAATCCGAAAAAAAATCAAATGTAATCAAAATAATATTTTTGTTAATTTATTTTAAAGGAATACAATATTGAAAATAAGTATACAATGTGACGCCCAGAATCAAAAGCTTCAAACCCATTTTTTTCTAATATTATTTATATATTTAATTATCACCTACTTTTACTCAATTTAACAACAACTGAACTTGAAAGCTTTTGGATTATGAGCCCCTTATTATAATTATACCTTTTGTTCGAAAGTGTCGTTAATCCAGATTAAATCATTATTGAATCGAGCATTATATCATATTTTATACACGTATTAGCGTAAAAGCTCAAATACAAAAATTTGCAACTGTGGATGATATTAAAAATTCTACCTTAGAGAGATTCATGAGATTATCTAAATTGAAAACAGTGGAAGAGTTTATCAGAGATTTAAGCAATAAACATTATAACAAAATGGTTTACTTCTCCACAAACTCTTTGATACAAAATGTAAACAAAATCAAATTTGTTTCAAATAAGCGAAACTTTAAATTACCATTGAAATGTTTCAGGGACATCTTTATCATATAATTTTTCACAAACACATTTGAGTGTCTCCACAGTTCTTAATGATTTTCATATATTTGTATTTCATATTTTTTTCTTTTATTCATATGGTATTAAGTATTTGTTTTTCAAAAATGTATTTTATTATTATTTATTTAGTATTATATATATTTTAGTTCTACAAGTGGGTTTTTGTATTTTTTCTTATAAATGCTGTAATGACTTATTACTTTTTTAATTACCAATTGATTGTTATCCGTATTAAAATAAGTAAAAGATTTAATATCATGACATCCAGTCATTGTATGTAAATTGAAATTGAATAATAAATATTAAAAAATCCTTATTGGTAGTTTCAATCCAGATTAGGCACGATTACCTGAATTTTGTGGTTGTACTACTATTATATATATTGGTAGAGCCGTCAAAAAAATAAAATTAAATAATAACATATAGTAAAATAGCCGTTTGTATGTGGGTATATAAAAATTAAAATATTCTTTTATCATTGAAGTACTTATTTGATATTGTTGTTCTGGTAAGCCTCCAAAAACATGGGTCACCCGTACTTGATTAAGCATCATTACATCAATCTGCAATCGGTATAGTTTGTAGCTGGCCCGAAATTGAAAGGTATGAGAAGGGAATGGAAAGTGGTATCGTCAAAGGTAAATAGAGGTAGCCCTTGTGTTGCAGTAGTACTTGAAGTACAGTGTGTCTCCCTTTTAATAGAGCTGCGGTGGCCATACAAAGTCAAACAAGCGGCATTCAAGTGCCAGGTAACTCAACGCTCTCTTGAGCACCCACAAATTATTTCATGTGTACTCTATAATACTCCACACTTATGTGAAAATCTTCTAATTGTTAAATGTCGAGCCAGATGAAAGTGAAAATCGTACTGAAGCCATTGCGCTGAAAGCCTCCATTACAATATTAAACCTGAGTCAAATTAAACCATAAAAATGCAGCAACGTGATTTATATTATTTACTCAAATCATACAAGAAGCTAAGCACTTAGTAATTTATAATAACTGTCTAAACCAGGTTCTTTTAGTGACACAACCTTGACAAGTATTTGTTAAATTATAATATTTACAAACACCATGGAACTCAATATTAATCACCTTTACAATCTAAAAAAAATGAGTATACCAGGAAAAAGACGCTCAACTGATATTTTATAAATACAGGCAGAAATTCACATTCACTCAACGCCCTATTATTTGATAAATATTTATATATTTTAGAAAATTGCAATTACTATTGAAAACGCATTATATTAATTCGTAGAGCATGGAACACGCATTATATCAATAAAGATATACAAAATTTTAAAATACCATACGAAATGTGCCAAACAATTAACTTTTTGAGAGTCGAAGTCCATCTGTATTAATGTTGACCTTCCGAATTAATTTATATTTATAAAATTTGAGTAAAATTTTAACGTGACGTAATGACCATGGGATCTTATCAATGGATAATAAAAATAATACTTTTGCACTTATATAAAATAACTTTATTAATTTTTAAAATGTTGATTTACTAAACAATAAAAGTGAGCAATTTTACCATCGAATTGTGATTTTTGCGTAAATAACGTGATTTTTTTGCAAGTCAATCTTTTTTTTAAGTACGTTAATTATAATTGAAATAATTTTTTTTTAAGTACATAGGTGATTTTAGAAATAGTAATTGGAATATTAATCACAATAGTAACAATAAAAATAGAATCGTATTGACCATAAAAGGGGGAAACAGAAATGCATTCATACACAACCGTATCGTAAATATTGTACTATCGGATGAATACAAATAATTGAAATTCACAAACAATGCATTGCGAATCATGACTATTTCTGTTCAAAAGCATCATGTAGAAGGCTTCTTATTTTTGCCTGTTTCTCTTTTTTAATTATCGTGAAGAGAGAAGCCATATCGCCGGATATACGCCTCGGTTATTCCCAAGGGGAGCTATTCGTTGCAACCCCTAAACGACAAAGTAACGCCCCATGCGAGGGGGTTCGATCGTTTATTGAAAACCAATAATAGCGTTCAAACTTAACAATATATAAATAAATAATTAAGCCGTTAACAGTTCTAAACTTTATAAAAAATCTTTAAAACAATACTAGTGTAAAGGCATTTAATTTTTATCTCAAGCAGTAGAGAGATTTCAATCATATTTTTATAAGCATAAGAATCCTTTTCACCGTTGGTGGTGATTTATAGGCTGTAGACATATAAGTGTTCACATACATCAAGAGTAGTCTGCATAAATTATACACAAACATGCATAAATTCCATTCAACTTTGGACAATCACAAAAGGATTTCAATCCCGACGAAATGAACCTGGTGTATCATAAATCAAACAGGAAACATACACAGCCTCTTTCCTTACAACCATAACGAGAGTATCTATGCAAATCATTCCCTACCAAAAATTAATTCAAAATAAATTACATTACTTTAATCTCATTATTTGGAGCGAGAGTAAAATTTATGTATGGGGTATTAAATTATTAATTTAAACATAATTTTGCCGAAGGAAGTTCCACACACGAAAACAGACTTCAATACTTAATAATTTTATGTATCGAAACTATTATTTTCATACAATTATATTGTATATTAATGATGAATAATATTTATTATATTTAGGTTTATTACCTTGATAAGCATTATAATAAGGTTAACATTGAACAGATATAATATATAAAAAGCGACATATTAATACTGATTTTTTTTTAAATAAGAAGTGTGTATTGGTGGTAACGAGAATAAATGGAGACAAGCTTCCATCAATAGTTATTAACTTAATAATTATTCTAAAAAAATATATAAAAATAAATTACTTAATTTATTTTTATACCTGTGACGTTCAGAAATAAATGCCCGAAAAACAATTTTTTTTTCAAATATTGGTTATAAATGATTCTCTTAGACTTACGTTGTATTGGTTCATTATCTACATACATTTATTTAATTGACCTGAATATTGATTGACCAAAGGCCTCAATTATTCGTATATTTCTATTAGCTTTTGATCAGTTATTTTTTATTATTTAACTGTAGCAAAATTTTGTATAAAACAGTTGATATTTTACATTGTTGTTTATTCAAAATATTGGTCATTGTCTTCTATTTTATTGAAAACACGTCTGGTGTTCCTTTATTTGCGTGGGTTGAACCTTAATCCGACAGCGTCTTTGTAAGTGTCAACTACTTTATTGGCACACCAAAGACGATCATTTTCAATTTGCACTTCTGACAAATATCTCCATATTCTTAAGGTGAAATTCCAAAGGAGACCATCTGCAATATGTAGGTGGTCGGTATTTTTGCTTGGTATTATTCAATTGGCTCACTTATTGGAATCAATTTCAGTCTTTATAACAACACTATATATTTCAGAACAATGAGATGTTGATATAGCCTGGGGTTAAACGTTGGTCTGACCTAATAATATACGACGGTGACAGGCCAAGTAACAAATGCTCCTTAACTACAGCTTCGGTGTAATCGCAACTCATAGATCTATTATAAAATGCACTCAGTTTTCATAACAATTGTTATAAGACTTATGATATTGCGAAGGCTCTACTTATCAATGTAATTTGTACTGTTGTAAGCAACAATCTACACCAATCACATTGAAAACATATAATATTTTATATTATTATTTTTAATAATATTATAAAACAGTATAAAATTAATTAATATGGGTTGGGTTATAATATTAATACACGGCAAATGGATTTTTTTAAATATGATAAGACATAAATTAAATTTTTCATATAAATGAATAAAAATGAGTGTGTGTTTTAATTTTATGGTGTGAAAAAAAACTCCCAAGAAAGTTCTCTTAAATCGGAGTAGTTACTAGTATAATCATTTTTTATATATGATTTTAATTGTACTTATGTTAAAATGAAATCAAATTTCATCAAATGATTTGTTTGAACCAATTTCGAATTTATTGATATACTTTCTGTTTCTGTATAGGCTGCGAACTCTTAGTAGTAAACATATTAAATGTTGATAAATACTGATGAATCTGCATTTTTTTTTAAATCTATGAAACGATGAAGGTTTTATAATATGAAACCAACACGATGACATATTATTCTGTGTATTAAATAAATGACACCATATAAAATTGCACAGCTCATAATTATTTACCTTATTGCGACAACCATATGATTTGGATGGACTTGATTAATAGACAATACAAATATAATTCAATGACTGCTTCATGTATGAATATTTAATATTATTTCCATAATCTTATTTCTATAAAATAAATAAAATATTAATGTAAAGTGCAGCGATGCGCACAGGTGATGGTGGTAGCTGTCGGAAATGGCTAGCAGAGGCTTTGATTTATATACAAGGCATAAAATGTACTGAAATACGGTTACACCACTTCCTCTTCTTATTTTATGGACATTTACATTGAAAAATATGCATTTGAATCAGTTATAATAATACTGCCATTATAAATATTAAAGATCACTCAGTTAAATTGAGTAATTATCCCAAACTTTTACGATCAAACACCCTCTATTTATGGACCAATCAGTACTTGATTTGACTGTAATAATAAAAACTTTACTTTTTATTCAGATTAAAATTATATTTTTTGAATGCGTTTATTTCTTGTTTTACAGTAATTATGGGCAGTATAATATAACATGTGGTTGAATTTGTTTGTTTGTTGGCAAATTTTTTACCCTTATAAGTGATTGCCTTGGGGTGGCTGATGAAGCCTTTCTTCAATGTCAGACTAAATAACCTCCAATGACTCATGCGAAAACCAGCAAGGTACATTAAAAAGAAATGAGTCAATAATGTTTAAAATTTAATGGAATCTCTCGAGGGTGGGATTATTGCACGTCATCACCATTATTATAATTCTATTCGGCCATCTTTTCGGTGTTTGGAAGCAATCCCTTTACGATGTTGTAAAATGTCATAAAAGATGTGGTAGACAACCACACAGATATGGGTAGGCTAATAAAATTTTATTGTATATTCCTTTGTGTTCATTAGCACGTAAAACGTTGTAAATTCGACCACTATCACGGGGTGAATCGGCCGACCGTTAACTATTAACCCCCTACAGCTTATCGTACACCCCCTCTTTGGAGGCGGGTGGGATTCAACCCCCATTATCAACCCGAAACAATTATTTCGAATATCGGCACCACTTCATGTGAAAATTGAAAAAAAAATCATGTTTGAATATTTAACAAATATAATATAATGTTATTTAAATTTTTTATAATCATCGATACGTTTATTTAAAAAATCATACAACATTTATATAAAAATGGGATTTTGACATTTCAATATAACCAGTATATCAATAGTATTACAATTCTTTTATTAAATTTGAATTTTACATAGTTCAATTAATACAAAACATCTATCGAATTAGACTTAAAATATATAAATCTTTTTACCCATAACCAACATGAGAATTTAAATAACATTTTTATTTGATATGAGAGATTTATTTAATAATAAAAAGTATGGGAAAAAAACAAAAACCCATATAATTTCAAAAGTTATAATGGGACATACTCTAGATAATCGATTACTATATACAAATTTAATACTAGAATTGTATATATCGTCAAATAATGTAACTCGTACAATTGTCAACATTTTTATTTGATATGAGAGGTACTTAATATTAAATAATAAAAAGTATGAGGATAAAATAAAAACCCATTTACAGATATGATGGCAATAAACAAAACCAGTATATGAATGAATGATATTATTTATGCTTATATTTAAAATTAAATTAATCAGGTAATCCGGTTAATATCCAAATTGATCTTATCTAGCCGGATTTATTCTAATTGTAGAAAATAAAATGTTGAACTAGACAGATCCTGTAACCTTAAAATTATATAAAATTACTTGAATCAATATTTTTTCGTTATCATCATATACCATGCAATGTACATTTATAATAGTCGATACAGAAAACTTTGAATCGCGGTTTGAGTTAAAAAGGAGAATAGTCTGCGGGTTAAAGTTAGCCACGGCATTGTCTACAGTTAAGTCATAGTTAGACTTTCACGTGTGGACAAACCTCCAATTCTGTTGAAGCTCGACCAAAGTTTTTGTGCAATTGTTCGGATTGTTCCCTAAGCCACATGTTTAACACACACATATATATATATATATATATATATATATATATATATATATATATATATATATATATATATATATATATATATATATATATATATATATATATATATATATATATATATATATATATATATATATATGTATAATATTACGGAATATGTGTGAAATTTACGAACACTGCTAGAGACACATCCTCCGGAACCTCTTCATTCATTTCTAATATTAAAACTTTCCTATGTGTTTCCACACTCCCTCTAAAAGTATACTGTTCGATATATTTATATTATTTATATGTTAATATTTTCAAGAGGTGATAGAGCATGACATGAAAAAATATATTAACACCTCTTTTAATCAGAATCGGCTTGGTTAATTGCTGAATGAATATAGCTCAGGTGATACAAGTACTCTGATGATGCGTTTATATCCTGCTTGATTAAAAAATAATAACAATATTATATGATAATCGGCAATTACAACTGGGGGAATAATATCAATGAAATCTCGACCAGGTTTACTCTGATTTCTCGGATTATAGGGTGAATACTGAGGGGATTGTGTAGTTTGGCAAAGCCGCCTTGTTAATGACCTGTGTAACTTTAATGGTTAAATAGATAACTGATTCCTAACACAAATTTACATTTTAAAACTTCTTTTAAGAAAAAAAAAAACGTAGTCATAGATAAGTAACCAGCGTAATGGCTCAAGGGATAAGACGAGTGACAAATACTGTGGTCAAAGCCCGCTCAACTCTATTTTATTTTTATGAATGGGAGATCAGGAATAATATTAATAAAATTGCGATCGATCGTTTCGATCCACTTTTACTCTGATTTCCTAGATTTTAAGGTAAATACAGAGGGGATTATTAAGTCGGTGACCTGTGTAACTAGTAATAGTTAAGATCACCGACAGACAATTAACACGTTGTTGTGTATAAAAAAAACCTCTCAAAATAAAGCTACATTAATGACTCTGGTATTCTAGAAATTTTTTTTCTCTTATTTAATAAAAAAAATAATAAGAGAGAAGTCGCGATACGGAATAGCTTGGGTTTGGTCTAACATACTTGACAAAATACAAATTCTAGATGTGAGATTTGAAGCTATAGAATAATAATTATTTTATTATTCCAAGTAGTCATTTTATCTATGAATGAAAGAAATCTTTGCCCTTGTAAAAATATTATTGAAGGCAATGCCGCAAAACAAAACACACATCCTATCATCCCTTAGCATATTTTATTAAAATTTAAATGCAAGTTGTGGAAAATTATAGTTTTAAAGGTGACATACATGCTTTCCAAATACCAAAGTGCCCTTTCTATTATTCCCAAAGGACGCGATCTTCAGCCGATCAGACTTCATTGTTATCGAATTATAGACTATATTTCCACGAAAGCCTCAAATGTCAATACAAAATAAAGGGTGAATGACTCACCCATGAATAATTTATATCATAAACAATTGTACCGTTATATAAAAGCGTGATTGGAAAACATTGAATGTTAAAATTTTCCAATCAAATACACCGTAGCTATTTACAATTTGAAATGATCGCTTATCTATATTGAAAGTGTGGATTGGTTCGTTTATTTGTATCGTTTTTGGTCCTAGTTTTAAAATAACGATCGGACGTTTAAGCGATTATACGTTTTACCGATGCAAGTGTATTACACGCAGGATTTCACTAAATATTTCATCGATATTTTCATATATTGCGCGTGTACATTTGTATATTTATCTGGGGATCAGTTGAAATGGCTTTATTTAATCAGTTCGCCCGTTTTATTGTTCCGACAGATTAATGAAACGAATCCGCCAAATGTGAAATATGCTCCGCCGATTTTCCATTCGCATGTATCTGATTGAAATTGTCAATATTCAGATATTTGTATGAAAAATTATGGGATTTAAAAAAAATATAATTAATTAATCGAATATTCGATTAACATCAAGTCAGTCTTTCTAATAATGTGGGATCATTGAAGTGCACCGTAATACTTTTGAACATTCTAGATGGCTATCATTTATTTGTATACAAGACACGTTCATCATGTTTGAATATGTCAAAAACAAACGCGTGTTTTGTTTATTTATAATATATTTTAAAACATGCCGGTATTTAAAGTTCAATAGAGCGTAATATGAGGGCTGAAGCTTCCCCCATTTCAATTCTAATCACCCGCCTTAAAAACGCATGTGTCTTTTAACAACTCCATTACAAAACAAACATTATTAATAATGAAACGAAGAATTAAGGTGCGATATAATTGTATTGTAAAAATGTATATTTTCATATTTATAATCAAAATAAATAATTGGGGAAAAGTTAAAATCTATTGTACCTTATCAAACTTCAACATGTATTGTCATAATAAAGGATTGAATTATTTAATTCTAATTTCACATTTGCTACTTCATTTGATTTGTATGATTTTAAATTTGTATCGTCATATTAGGCTGAAATTTTAAAACTAATATTTAATTAAAATAAAAAAATAATTAATTGTTTTGATCCATCGCTAATTTTTTAAAAATCTGCGCAACATAAAAAATATATTCAAATACATAACTTTATCACCGATTAAAACATTTTCAACGATTAACATAAAAAATGAATATCCATTGAGTTCGTTTTTATATAATAAATATTCTTCTGTTAAATATTTTTTAATCAATATTCTTTGGCGTAATATAAAGATAAACATTTATAAAACTTTGTAAAGAAACCTCTACATTTTATAGAATTGAAATTGATAAGTTCATATTTATTATTATGTTCCATTCAGGGAATTATTGGAATTTCAATTTTTTAAGAATATTTTTTGCCTAATTTTGATATTACTATGTACAAAAATTGAATGAGATTAATTTAATGAAGAGGCATTATCTCTAGAAGAGATTCCCTCTTCTTTTATTATAAAATTCATTCGTACATTTTTTTATGTAAATGATTGTTTTTTCCAGCAAACCATTATAAGCATGCATTGTATAAAATATGCGAATAGTGTACGAGGCAAGTTGAGGATATTCTTAGTCAGCAGGATGTCCTGAACTAGAAGGTATAGAAGGACAATGAGAGTCATTTTGAATGAAACGATCTTCCTTGAACGCTTCCTGCAACTTGCATAAAATCTAAAGACCTCCTCTTAAGCTTCTAACTATTATTATTAAAAGGCTGCATCGCTCACATTACTATTATCCTATACGTATGTCTTTAAAATTTCATCAACGACGAATTGTGTTGGATGTTTCCAATCAATTATAACTTCTGCCAAATAATCAAACAAGTGAAAAAACTGTCCGTTCGGCAAAAAGTTCTCTAGGGACTATTATTTGTATTTTGTACATTTTGCTGGCTATGAAAGTCGTATTTTTGAATGTTAGAATCGATAGAATCAGTTTTTTCATAGATACACTTTTTTGAAAGACACGGAAATTCCATTTTTGCAATCGAATCGAAATGCACCAGGCATTTGCAGTACGAATTGTAAAGCGATAGTGAATCTTTTTATAATAAAAGCAACTCAAATATTTTACTCAGTATATATTAAAAATAGAGCCAATATTTTTTAATATAATCAAAAAATGCATCTTGAATGTAATTTGACTTCTTGGCATCTTAAACGTGACTAAGCTAAACTATTCAAAACTAATCAATAAGGATATGAGAACAGATGTAGTTTTTTCAATTATTAGAATCTAGTATAGAAATCACATATATGAATAAATTGACGATATTGAGTTTTTTATCAATCCTGTTTGTGGTGGATGTAAAATTAGGGAAAGAGAGTAAAAAATATTTTTTTGTTTATAAAATATGCTATACGTTAAAAAAGCTGAGCCAATTTGTAAACGGTAAAAAATCCATATTCGAGATGAATAGTGGATCTTGCATAGGATTTTTACCAATCCTTAATTAAATTTTCATATTTTCGTCGACAAAACCATAAGAGCAGAATGTATATATTCTTTTATTTAAAAATAAAATTTAATATTATTTTCAATGTGTTAAATTTCTCAATAATAACTACACGGAGACATTTTTTATTAAATACAAGATTAAGCTTATAGACAATGGTATATACATTATTATGTAAACAACATACCTTGCATATTTCATAATTAATTATGATAAAAAGCCGCCTTGTGGCCCAGTGGTTAGTGTAACGGATTCGTGAGTGAAGACTCCCGGGTTCGATTCACGGCACCGGAGTCACTTGGTAGATCTAGCTTAGCAAACTAGATCTTAAGTACTCATTGCTGTGTGGTGGCCTGGGAAACCATCTCTACTATATTCTTCCGTAAAGGCCAAGGTGGCCTGGCCAACCCCTTATAAAGGGACTCCCGTCAATAGGGAAGGCGTCACGGTAGTAATTATGATAAAAAAACGTGTAACCAAGATAAAGATGGTATAGGAATTCTTATAATTGAAATTTGTATTTATTGTAATGGTACATTTATTTGTATTTTTTTATATAAATACAACATAACTTAAATAGACACATATCAATTATAAAAATTTTGTATTATCGTATCTCTAGGAAGTCCTAGAGATACGATTCGAATAGTTATTAATTTAAATTGTAGGGATATTTTAAAGCACCTTTTAGTAGGGTTATATACATTACATCAGTCTATATGTTTAATAATAAAATATAAAGATTAATTTGAGCATGGTTTTGCTGAATTTGTATATTTTAGAATATAATTAAATGATTAGTTTGAAGCATATTAGTGGCCCGTTACACAGTCAATATCTGATTGCGTCAGGCTGTCACTAATTGGATCGAACTTCCATCCCTTGTACAAATACGGTACAAAGTAATATTTTCAATTAGTTTTAGTCCAAATCAGCTGTGCTGTATTAGTGTACTTAAATATAGGAATATAACAACGAAACCTCCAGTAATGAATTAACAGTGTTGACTCGGTTTCCTGCGAAGTGCATTTTGCGGTTTAGCGTTTACCAACTACAACTAAAGGACTTCCTGCAACATTGCCTGAAACCACGCAATGCGCCATTTTTATTCCTGAAATTGCTGTAGATAGGTCAGTTATTAAATAAACTATATCTTGAAGGGTATATTATAGTCTGGTTTATGTCCGTATGTGTAGATAAGTTTTTCAAATTGTACAAGAAAAAGTTGGTCTTTATTTCTCTTGTATGGAGGTAGTTTCAAAGAGCCTCGAAGTGGCCGACTTTAGAAAGACTCGATGAGGTTTCTTCAATTTCTCCAGACCGACGCCAAACGAATCCCTACAAAGTTGACAAACTAACCGGAGACGCCTTCATTCTTTAACATTTTCTCTAAATAACATTTTTCACAAAGAATTTCTTTGTGCTCTACTGGGTTCCATTGGAGGCTTGAAAGCTCGTATTTTAACCCACAGTCGAATAATATAATAATTCTCACGCTTTGATTGTTCCATACAAAGTTGCCTGAAGAAAATTTGTTTTAAATTTCGTATAGAAATTACAGGTCCAATGGCCACTTTTGTACTTGTAAGAGGATTAAGTCGCAGAAAGAACTAACTATAGTAAGCTGACCGACCAATATTACATCCTAAGCTACTTTTCTACCAGCTTAAGGATTTCGAAAGTGAACACAGCCACAACTTTTTCAACCAACTCAAATTGAAAACATATTGTACAACTCTCCAGTCGTGTAGACAAATTTCAATTAACTAAATAGTGATCTTAAGCTAATAAAGGAACCAATTCATATAAAAATATGAAGAGAATACGCTCTAGACATAGGCCAATAATTGACTATTTGTTTATAATATTTATTTAAAAATGGTGTACATAATTTATTTAAAAATATTATAATAGCTTGTCTGGAGCTTCAAATAGTTGAATACCTTTAAAAATATTTGTGACGAATAAAGCTTAATATTTTTACAATATAAGAATTTGTGATCACTAATGATCAGTAAGATAAATTGAAGTTTTTATAAATAAATTATTTAAACAAAAATTATATTTTTTTTAATAATTTGAATAACTCAACTCACTTATAGAAGTTTGGATTTTTTGACAAATACCCAAATATAATCTTAGGTTTAGATCTGAGATGTATGTACGTACAAGTTAATTCAATCATTTTCGAATACAATGCTGTAGTTTTTATTTATTATACTCCCCGATATGATTCATTGATAATAAATAAACCTCAATATGGTGTGCAACACGATATGTTTTAAGGGTTCAATTGCAATGAATACTATATTGATTGATATTGACTGACAAGCATTTAATTCGACCTCTATATTCGATCCAAAGCAATTTGAATACATTACTCGATGACAATGGGGCACCCTCATGTTATTTCTACTTAATTATGTCCTATTAACTATTTTTGGCGGTGGGTGGGATTCGTTTTATAAAGTTGTCATATTTCAATACGACGACGACAGCCACTATAATTATCATTCAAATCTAAAGTATGAATCTCATGCACCCCCCTATCATAATAATCATTTTATATGTGTGTAATTTTTTAATACTTTGAGTATTGCAGATATTTCATCGAGACAAGACATCTGGTACTGACGGTCGTCATCTGTTCATAGTCTTCGAAGAACATCGTCATAAAATATTGCAACTCGAATTCTATTATTGGGGAAGATATTATGCTCCCTTTGAACTATATTGGTCATTGGTGAAAACTTCCTATAATATAAAAAAAAAACATAAAAAACTTCAAAAGACCGCAGCTCTTATATATTAGTCTAATTTAATTTTTTTGTTTTGTTGTATTTTTCTATATACACATTGACTTAATTGTAAGTATTTATAAATTGAAAATGTACTGATTCAGTTTTATTAATTTTATCAAGTCCCCCAAAAATCAAAATAAATACACATCATATTTATTTATTTATAATATATATATAATATATATATATATATATATATGTATATATATATATATATATATATATATATATATATACATTTTCAATTTTTAAATACTTACAATTAAGTCAATGTGTAAATACTCGTATGTATGTTATTCTTCGAAATATCATCCCGTCATATTTGTATTATTTATTATTAAAAAAAATATTCTTTTAGTTATTTCTTTCAAAACCTGAAAATCTGGGTACAAATCATAATTCTAATCCTGCACCAAGTGGTTGGTTATTTTTTCAGAAGTATTTCAATGTACAGCACTCGTGTATGTATAAAAATATATATATAAAATCATTCTTCAACCCAGCAATTACTGTATTAATAAAGTTTATTTTAATTAAGTACGTGTTGAATAAAATAATAATTACGAGTACGTGCGTTTCTTTCTTGATAATTCGTTTCGCCTTTCACAGGCTTTGTGGGAGAACGTGTCCCATAATTATCATTTCGCTGTGGCAAGACTTTATTTTATAAAGGGCTTATGATGATAATAAATATGCAACACACATTGATGAATAAATACCTGATGGGGCATCACAATGAACAGGTAATAATGTGTAATATTATCGGTGATCGTGATACGAGTGAATAAATAAAGTGTGGGAAGACACATCCATTGTGTGACCATATCGATCACATATTTTCATATTCTCATGAATATATTAATTCATATTTGAAATAAAATATAACACAAACATACTTACATTCATTTGTAGATGTAAAGTAAATTAAATATTTTTTAATCGAATACCCATTTATGTGAAGCGACTTACATATACATACGTATTAAATGATGGTATGTAGATTTGACCCAAATCGTGGCTTGTTCATATGAGACTAATTGAGACCAACATAAAAGGAAAACGTTTTATCGTTCCTTGAACATTGTTTTTTTTCTTCTTGGTGGTACCTTTATATTTTATTTATAAGATCAAAAGTGAAAGAATATTATTAAGCATATAAAAATATTCTCTCAAAATATATGATAATTAATTAATTTGGGAAGATATTATTAGTTTACTGATATAATAAATATTTAATTGTTTATTTGATTTTAATATTTTTTTAATTATTTTATTGAAATATACATACATATATTATTATATAATATAAAATCTCAATTTACTATTTTTGTCATGAATCTACAATTTTTTTCCTACATTCTTCAGCAATGACTCTTAAACTAAAATTAAATATTTTTATTTGCTTTATGATTTATGAGTCTTTATCAATAAACTGATATATATTCTTGTTTGTAGATTTTAATATAATAATTTAATATTATTATAATACATAGCTGAATTCCACTGACGAGCTTAAAGCTCACGATGCGTTGAAATGATTTCATATGAAGACATTTCGTTATTTTAATTAAATAATAGTTTATTATGGCGATAATAAGATGCAAGTACAATATGAGTTGTCTTGTTGTTTAAGGTTCTTTATGTGGACAGGTTTCTTTTTACAGCATACGAGTATGTAATTATAGTCGTTCTTCACAAAGGGCCACTTTTCAAGACATATAATTTGACAACGAATACGTCTATCAATTAATTATTAATCCAAGCATTGTTCTACAAAGCGTGAAATCATTTCTGAGGCTTGAGTATTTCTTGCATTTAAAAATGTTTCTTTTGAATCGCTTCAAAGAAAAATGTTCGATATCAAAAGGTTTAAGATCCTATATAATATATTTGTTATGGAATTTAAATTGCACATTTTGCACCCCCTCGAGTATGGTATCTTGCTCACGTGTAAAATTGTTGAAACGAAGTCACGCTTCGCAATTTTTACGATACTTACGCACAAATATCCTTTTGACTGGTAAAAAGATCAAACATTTAATATTAATACCCGGCAATGTTACCATGAACGAGTCACGTACTGAACTCGGTGCCTTTTCTTCACCTTGCTATTCGGATTTTGTACGTGGTTCGAAGGAAAGTCTTTTTCCTTTTGTTGTTCCGTACAAATAATAATAGTCACTCATGCATACGACACTATTTTTATTGTGCCATTCCATGTTTTATGTATACCCAAACACACCATCAAGCTTATATAATATAATAACAATACACCAATATTGAGTTAAAAGTCTGGTCTGATTATAATTCCCTTGTATATTGACAAATCATATACTCTTTTGGGAGGTTGTTTTAAAAACTTACAAAGTAAAGTTAGGAAGCTCGACATTTAGTTATGGATTAGTCCCTGTGGAAGGCCCAACCCATCTGTCAATATTAACCAAAGTCCAAATGCAAAATCTCAACAATGGATTAAATTATCACCCATATTGGATATTGTACATATGGCATATAATATATTTGTTGTCAATATATCAACGGTATACTGTACTATTTTATATAAAATTTTAAACGTTTATACGTACATAAGTTGGGCTACTAAAGCTTAAGTATAAGCATTTTTATATAATAAATAAACTATTGGTTCACTTATCAGAACCACGTCTATGAAACTACCATTAAGAACAATATCGAAACATTAAATAGAAAGAAATATGCTTGTCATTTACACAATAATTTTATTACAGTCTGAGTACTTTGGACTACTAACTTGTAGTCATCTTCAGAGATTCAACATATCTCTTTAAATTATGGAATTCCACCAAGATTTAAAAACTATCAACTATCAACATTATTAAATAGAGTTTCTAAAATTTTTTACTAAAGCTAAAACTAAATCTCTCTATTACTATTAAAAAACTTAGTTTATTTTTGTTTCAATTAAGATTATTCTCTATATACTAAAGTAGTTTATATTATTATATTTAAATTTTAACTGGTTTTTGTATTGATAGGGTTGTTGAATATAAAATATATTAATAAATAATTACATACTCAATTTTAGCTAATTATCTGTTAATTTATTTATGTGTAGTTTTTTAACATACTTCGTAACCTTACAGATAATCCAATGCGTACGATTGCTTAGAAGATAAAAATACGCATAAAGCACTTAAAATTGAACAATTATTCAAATAATTAATAATTAATGAATTATAAAATCATCAGTCAACTGAGTAAAATATTGTGTAACAATGGAATTCACATGAGCTTTCTATGCTACCGAAGCTTTTATGAATATGATCTTGTGTGGATTTTGGGATTTCAGAACCCATTCACAGTTCACGTATGAATCGTGAAGCTTCTAGTTTGTTTACTTATTTGTTTGTTTGTTCTTGTGTTTGTCCAGATAATTTGGTCTCTCTGAGAACAAGGAGCCCGCGATCTAAACTTTAAGCAGTGGTGGCCCCAATGGTATTTAGAAACACACACACAAGACCCGACAAATAGATATAAAGCCATAAGTCTGGCCTCACACGTGTATAGTTTAGTTGGTTGTACTTGTTTGTTGAGAGGAGATAGCGGACAAACTGCAAGGAGGAGTTTGATCAATGGAAAGGCGGCGTTATTGGAAAAGGAGCGAACAATTATCGGAAAATTGAGTTTTCTTGCACACAAACTGCGATAGCCTGTGAACGGGATTTTCAGAAACGAAGCTATTTTAGATAGGCTCTGAAGACTTTGCCCGTTTGTTAGCCATTCGATTCAATTCTTCTTATAGAACTGCCATTCTTATAGAACACTCTGTGTATGAGCGGATATTAAGAAATCTTTCCTCGGTTCTTCCTTACAAATTATATTACACACATTTTATATAAAATTATTTAAAAATTACAATCGATTCATCGGGAATCCAACCTGCAACTTATGTATTAACTTTCCAAGATTTTTTTATAATCAATTGAGCTACCGGAATATGTTATGTAGCAAAATACACTAATATTTCTCATTGGAATACAAATGATTAATTATTGGTGTTTTTCTTATCGTTTTATTCATATAGTATAAGGTATTTGTTTTTATATTTCTTAATTTTATTTTATTAATATTATATTATTTATTATGTTTTATATATGTATATTTTAGTAGCTCTACAGGTGAGTTTTTGTATTTTGTCCCATACATTATATTATGACTTATTAATTAGCAATTGATTTTACTCCGTATTAAAATAAGTAAAAGACTTAATATTGTGACATCTAATCATAATGTATCAAAACATTGTGTTATGTGAATTATATTTAATAAAGAAATTGTATAATAAAAGATTTAATATATATGCCACAGAAAACGTTTTAATTCTTAAATATGGTTAATGTAGATTTAATTATTCTTATTTGCTCTTATTTGGAAATGGGCTTTTATTTTATTTTTTAATATTACCTCTCGTGTCAAATAAAATTGAAAATTCTCACGGAAGTTATATATTAAAATATTTTTTTACACCTTCATAATAAATTGTAATTCCCAAACATTATGTATGTACATGTATATTCTTTCGATGTGAAATTCATTACACACGCTATTTAGAACGTCCAAATAAATGAATAAAATCAGTTTTACACCTAGTCACATTTAGTGTAAAGATTATATTGATCAATAATGTTTCGTATGGAAAAATCAGAAAAGAACGGTGATTATAGTATCCTTTATAGAGGTTATTGAGAATAAACGAGGGTGGCATTTCCCATCAAGGCGTAATCCTCGTTGGCCGGCAAAACTGGATCATTGTATTCTTAAGCTTAATTGTATGAAGCTCTGTATCCTGTGAAAGGAAGTGTCGAGACCAAAATTGAATTCTTGATTGATTTCTACCAAATCACCTCATTCAGATATCGAACCTTAATCAACGGCTACTCACTCAGCCGCAAACATTCACACGTATCTTTCATTTATTATATCAGAAAGATTTACGTGGATGTAATAAAGAAATATTATACTAATATATTACACGTGGGTTGAAATATTTATAGATAAATAGCTACAAGCGCTTGAAAACAAAATATAAATATTACTATGTAGTTTTAATACAGACATTCTAAAACGTTATAAAACAAAATTAATCCTTGATGTAAAAGGTATCAATTTTTTTATGGTGATTTGATAGAAATGTAAAAGGAGGATTTAAACATTTGTAATGCTTGAAAATTAATTTTTAATATTTTATAGAATATCGTACGATGACAAAAATCATATTAAATATAATAAAATATTTTAAAGAAATTAATAATGTTGATATTTAATATTCCATTCCAAATTCCATATTATACTAATAGTTTCTACACATTTTATTATATTAACATAATGAATCTGATAATGAGTAAAAAATACATCCACAATTTTAACTCTGTTATTTGCTATGGCAATAAGCATTTTTAATTAATTATTTTATTTACTTTATTTTTTTATAATGGAAATAATATTGCAATATTTTAACATAATATAATGTATAAGGTCGTCAAAATTTAAGAAAAGCTCGTAAGTAATTCCTTAATTATTGTTTGAATACAATAAGAAACGGATCCATCCCAATCCTCCAAAGAGCTCATTTCTGTCGCGTTAAAGTGAAACAAGAAGAATTTTCTTGGAATAATCTCCATTGTTTGCTTTTTTGTCTCGACTCACCCGAATAAGGGTGGCTCTTTCTTTATACAGGGTGCAAATTAAAAACAATCAAACAAAGAAGTCGCGCAATACATTTCTTCAAAGCCTCCCTCATTGTTTTCCGTTCGGACAGTTCACCCCTCCCAATGCTATATTTATTTTTTTCTCTTTCATTAATTTCATCACGTTTTGTCGATTTCTCTTTTCGGAACGATTGCTTCCATTAAAAATATTTTTCATCCGGACCGTGTCAAGAGGCTTTATTATCATTCAACTAAAAGCTTTTCACATCAATTAATTAATGGATGCCCATCATACTTTTAAAATCTATAAAATAAATAAATTCTATTTAGCCTTGTTTACAATCAATAAATAGATATAAATGGAAATGAGTTTGTTCTTAGTCTTACTTTAATATGATATTAACCCATATTTAATGTAAATATAATTTGATAAAAAAATAACATCACATATTTATTTCATAACGTTGATTTAAAATATTGATTTAGAAATATGATTTTCTGTCAGATTATCCCAGGAGTTTTAATAAAAAAGACTTAATACATTTTTTTTAATTAACAAAATGATTTTATAATAGATTGTGAAGAATAAAGCATATTTTTTTAACGATTTTAACACAATATTTTAATTTCATTTAATATCTGTTTATATTTGCTAAATATATTAATATTATTAATTTAATGGATGTTTATTTAATATAATATAAGTTAAAATCAAAACGAATATGTTCGATTTTCATAATAAACTCTAAATAAGAGGGAAAATTGCGCGAAAAAAATTGAGTAACTTTGTTGTTAGTAAATTTGTCAACATAAATGGCTTGCGAATATAGCAAAATTTCATATAAAATCTTAAATATGGTTACCTTAGTATTCAGAATGTAATTATTGTAGATTTGATATCCTCCAAGGTATTGCATATATGTAGCAGTGATTAAACACGTCTGTCATACAAGTTACTGGTTCTACTTAATAGTTAACAAACAATCGTACAAGTGCAAACACTCAATGCCTTGCAATACCGTATTCAATTAACGGATGTACCCTTTAATTATGTATTATTATACTTTGAAAATGTTTCAAATAATATTTGAAATTTTATATAGAATATCGGTAGTTGACGATGCCAAAAACTGTCGGCGTCCACAATAACACTCGGAACGATAAACTTGTCCAAAGCAGACATTTCCCACGGACATTTTGTACAAAGTTATTCTACGTATAAAGTGTATATTGACACGACAACTTTTTAAGGTGTGAGATTTTTGCCCGAACTGTGGAAAAATTGAAGTGAAATAAGGTCGAAAAAACTTGCCAAAGTTCGATACCACCGTGAAAGCTTCCTGGAAAAATCTATATTGATGTTTAATAATAGTTATATTTTAAGTATTAACTTACAATTGCAACTCTACACGACATATACACTTCTTCAATCCAGTAAATCAGAAGGATCGTTTGGGATTTTGTTACTTGTAATAACAATTTGATTAGTATTAGTATTAAGTATGATAGGATATTAGGTGATAAGTCTATTTAGACATAATTAAATATATATTTATATCTGAAAAAATATAATGACATTTGATAAATGATTTCTAGATCGGTATGTAGTGTGTGGTTAAAATATTAGATGCTAATAACTATTAATAAGCGTGTTTATTTTTTATTTATTTATTTAAAGCCCACCTGATCTTTACAAAAAAATAGAGAAAAAAATATATGTATGAATATAAAAAAAACAAAAGTAAAAATAAAGAAAAGATACATTTTTATACAAAAGAATTTACAATAAAAAAGCATGGTTATTAAATTTACAATAAAAAAGGTTCAAAAACAACATAGGACTGAATTTAATATTTATAATAAATACGCGAGTCGATCGACTCTAGTACAAAGTAATGAGAAATTAATTGATACAATAATGAAATATCGACTCACGATACCAACAACTGTTATTATTGCTTTGGGATCATTTGTTGTTATTAATAGTTTGAATAGTAATATTGTTGCAAATTGTGTCAAGTGAGAGTAAGTTTTCTTCAGGATTGTCATATAAATATGTCAACGGTCTTTAAATACCGATGAAAGTTTCCACAAGACACTAACAAAGCTACACTGTGTATTTCAAACGACAAAACTTGTCCTCTTTATATACCCGTTGAAAGATATTCACCTCCTCTACAAACACACAAATAAACACTTATTTGTCAGTGTGATTATTTTTTTCTAAATATATTTCAGTGCATAGTATAATGGGATTTGCTGTAAACCGGCTCATATTGCAAATTCCTCTCGCGAAACACCGATTCGATGATTGCAAGTGGAAAAAAATGACGTCAGTCATGTCGACTTTTGAAAAAAAAAGCAAATAAACGAGCAAAAAGCCGAACGGATACATTTTTTATGGGTTGAGCCCGAGCTGACGGCAGGACAATGTGATACGATGGAATTTTTCATACGTTTCAGCTTCATGGACATTGAATGTTCAGCAATAGAGTTCCGGTGACCCGAAGTTACAATTCTGTATTACGAAGCTGTGGAAAACTAATTTCAAAGCCTGTCAATGTCAGAAGGTTCCCCACGTGCGAAAAAAATAATTGACGTTCACACCCCTGCGTTTTCATATAAAACTAGTTAAAGTTGCAAAAACTACATGTCACAAATTAAAACATCACTTTTATCTAATACTCTGCTTTTGTCGTATTTATACAATTTGTATTGATAAAAATGCAGTCATATGTGACGAGAGTTAGTTTCCTGTAAACGAATTCAAAATTTTTATTGAACATGTTCAATAATAATGTATTTAAAAAAACATGCAATCCATTCTACGCTGAATGAATTTTAAAAATATATATTTTATTGTTACTATCGACAAATACCCACTGTCAAAATAACTAGATAACTGTGATTATGATACAAACGGGTACTTTCCATGAATTCCACTTTGAATAGTCCACAGGACCGGATCAAAAGCCCATTTCGGAATCCTTTCAATAGGAATTTGGAGAAATTCGTTTGGCAGCGGATTGTGAATTTGTGCTGGAATTTTACAAATATGGATAATCAATAAACTATCATACATTATTGAAATATTTTATTATTATTAAGAGAAAACAGTTGTATGGAATACCAGAGAACCTACATCTTTGATGGAGCTTTTTTGAGAGGGTTTTTAGACACAACAACGTGTTAATTGTCTGTCGGTGATCTTAACTATTACTAATTACACAGGTCACAGACTTAATAATCGCCTCAGTATTTACCTTATAGCAATCCAGGAAATCAGAGTAAACCCGGATCAACACGATCGATTGGGATTTTATTAATATTATTCCCGATCTCCCAGTTGTAATAACCGCTATTTAATATTTTTTTAACTTGATCGGAATTTGAACCCATGATCACAGTATTTATAGCCACGCCCATGTCCTGAGCCATTAGGCTATTAAAAAGGAGTAATATTAACTATATTGTAAAATAATAATTAATCAACCATACTATCACAAAAAAAATTTTGACTTGAGCGGGATTTGAAAACATGACCACAGTATTTGTAGGCACGCTTCTTATCCCCTGAGCTATTATGCTGGTATATTATCATATTTAAATAAAATTTTCTTGTTAATATGTACTTACTTACAGGAATTAGTATTGGTATGTCGTAGCAGTTGGCGTAGCGCAGGTTGGTTGGCGTAGTCGTATTCAGAATGCGTAGCAGGAAATGGTCGGCCGTATACATCCTGTATACACATATAACTTAGCAGGTGTTTCGGATTCACACGAGTATACCTTCAGAACTAAGTACTGCTAAGATTAGTACCTAGAATTAGAAAAACCTCCTTTTCCACTTATCCACTTACGCTTTCCTTATTTAATCACGCCTGTATCCCACAAGCGCCATACATATAATTGCCCAACCTTTTTTATTTATTAATGCCTTCCTTTTTTTCCTCTTCCCCTAACTTAATTTTAAAAACATATTGTGAATGTTCTATAACTGTCACATTGTAACGGTAAAAAATTGCCCTTCTATTTATATCAATACATTTTTTAATAATAAATCGAGTTTACCAACTTGTCATTGATATTAATGATTATGATGAAGACAACCACCATGATGTGTATTTTGTTAACGATAAACTGCCGCAATAAAAAGTATGTCATCCTACAACAAAAAACTTCATAACTAATATTGATGATTCGTACATAGTAACGATATGGAGAATTATGATTAATGAATTTCAAGTGTGAAATTGACCCTTGATTAAAACATTTCACACTTATGTAATGTGAAGTAACCGATAATTTGAATTCAGCTTTATTTAATAAAAACTGGATTTTTGTACTGAAAGCAAGTAAAGTATAAAATGTTTCCCAAGCCAGCTGGTTGTTGCATACATTGCACACTTTATATGCAAATTTTGAAAGTGCAAATAACTTTTTTTCGTGCTTATTTCCCCCATGCTTTTTTTCCATCTGAATAATTAAATTCTTTGAGTTGACAACGTAGAAAGGTTATGCCTTTCTACGGTAATGTCTACAAATCAAACATGACGACTTACTAAGTGAGGTTTTAATTCAATAGATGAATGGATGTTTTATTTTGGGTCTATTTTATAAGGATTTTAAGTTTGAGATTTACATTGTTGGTGACAGAGGTGCCTAAGAATCCTTTTAGATACTTTGTTCTATTGTTCGAATGCCACATACTGTTTTTGTGATATTGTGAAACCCTCTCAACTTACGCACAACTTCTTAAAAATAGGGGGAGATATGTCCCTTTCAACCCCCAACGACAAAACTACCCCATCATGTAAAATCCTAGACGAAAAGCTCTTCAAATCCGCTGCAACAACATAAAATACCTTGCATTCTTCTCAGGACACGTATTCTTCGATTGAATATGCATTAATGTAAAAATGAAAATACTATTTTTTATTAATGTTAGAAACCACAGGTATTATTTTTTTTATTTTACTCTATTTTTTGTAAAAAAAACTATTAAATACATGATTATTATGTATATAATTAAAAGACATTATTAACCATATAACTAACAATTAATTAATTAAGGGAACTTATTAATTCATTATTGTTTACTGTTTAATAGTAACTATTTAATTAATTCAATTACTTTATATCTACTACAAGGTGGACTATGATTTTAGTGTTGCCTTGTTTGAAGATATTTCGTAAGAACCAGTAATAATTTTTTTTAAATAGTAATAACTTATTGCCATAATGTAAAGTAATTTAGTTATTTTTCATTTAACATAAAGGTAATAGTAATATTTTTTTAATGTAACATTTTTACAGATATTTTTCATGTTTATACAAGGCTCATACTGTAATAAATAAGCTACAAAAATGATGAAGATTTACTTGTATTGTTATTGTTTAAAAATTAAACCCATTAGACAATTTGTATATTATTGTATGTTTGTTATGTGAAATGTGTGAGGAGTGAACTGAATTTCGAAGATTAAGTAAACTTGCTGATGAAATACATCAGTGGGGAATATTATTTTTGATATAAAATGAATACCCCAAGGTGTGTGAGTTATATAAGTGTCCAGAAAGTCCTGGGCATGCACTTGGCAGGTTGTTGAATGTGGAAGTGTCAATAGATTAGAACGCTGACATAGACAGGCGGTCCCTTCATACATACGACACTCACACGAGACAAAGGGTTCCTAATATATATTAACACACTTATTAACAGAAATACAACTTCATTTCTTTATGACAGTGTGAAACTTTATCGCGAAAAAATTAATAAAACCGTCCGAAAGTTCAACGGAAATTTAATCTCTTGAAAACAATAGATTTTCATTAGGGCCCAAATCACAAAAGCCGCATGGCGGCCGAAAAAGAAACTTCTGAACAATTTACGAGTCATTAATATCAGCTATCAGGAACGAGGCACAAAACTTTCATCATTACAAAAGGTACTGCGATGAAAAGGTTTTTCTTTTCTTTTAAATTTTTCACCGTGATCTTGCGCGAATTAATAGTCGGTTAATAAATTGATTCTTATGGTGTCGTTAAATATAAAAGCTCATATCGATGAATCAGAATTGTGATCGTTAACTTTGATTCTAATAGCCTATAAATTTAACCAATGCGTTATTGATTCTGATTTAAGTTTTATCCACAATAATGTGTAGTACTTATTTAGAAACTTATAAAATACTGTAATACTAAATTAGTAGGCACCTACTTACTTAGACCTAGAACTATTTTAAAATGTAAAATTATCAGTTTAATCCATGAAAGTTTGTATTGCGTTACAAAAATACGTTTCAGTACAATAAGTACTTTTTGAACATTTTTTATTCGGTTCAATGTATTTAATTTTATACACATTCATCTTTTTCGTTCCACCTTCCAGGTAATCATATGAAACCAAAATCTCGGAGTTTAAGCAGGATTTGAACCAATTTTTGTAACCTTGTATTTTAACTACTGAAGTATTAAACTGGGCTTTTGTAATTTTAACAAATATAATGCCACAGAGCTTAATAATTCCTCTGTAAAATAAACCTCAGCCCTCTTAATCATTAGTTAATAATAATAAAAAAAAAACTTTTATTATATTTTTCATGGGTGCTGTAAAATATTCACGTGGCATCGCTGTTCTAATTCAAGTTTAATCGTGCGTTCTACATAATATAATATGGCTAAATATACACGTCTGGTAAAAACACAAAATAATATTCTCGGCTGTCCTTTTTTAATACTTTCACATTGTGTTTGGGAGTATATTAAAATACGTAATCCGGATTTAGGGTATAAGCTTCACCCGCAACTCCAATATAAATGATCGTATTCGGGGTGGAACATTCAAAATATCATACTTTATACATACATATACATACTTTTAAAAATTGATTAATAACTGCAGATAAAATTATAAGCTTCAGATTTTAATAATTTATTTATAAACAATTATTTTAATGGGTTTATAATAACTTATTATTTGAATATGATTTACATGTAGATACCTTACAGTTAATGAAAAACAGATATTTTAAACACGGAATTTTCTGTTGTCTAAGATCTTCATGCAAGAATATTATAATGGTTTATTTTATAGAAAATTACAATAAATTTAATGTCAATAATTTGTACGCATATTTTTTAGATTTTTTTATATTTATAAGTGAAAAGGGTTAAATCATTTTTGGAAAACATTTCATGCCTACATATTTAATATTTATTCAAATTGTAGAGAAAGAATAATATGACAATAAATCAGCGTAATAACTCTGGTAGATCGGGAATAATATTAGAAAAATCCCGATAGATCGACTTGATCCAAGTTTACTCAAATTTCTTGGATTGTAAAGTAAATACTGAGGGGATTATTTGGTCGATAACCTGTGTAACTTATAATAATTAGGATCACTGACAGACGATGAATTAACACGTTATAAATATATTATTATTCCCTAACATAATGCTGGTAAAATACAATGAACCTTAATATTGGGTTCATGAATACTTTATATTAATATTTATATATTATATATTAATGCCATAATCTCAATCTGCTTACCCATATTGTCTTCTTGTTTAAATACTTTAAAAAAATTCAACTGGTATATTTAAAATTACAGATTCAAAGCATGCTTTAGAGGGAAACGACATCGTGTGTGTTCGTACAATCACAGACAGTATCATTCATAATCGACAACAACTATGTGATTCAAATCAAAATTTCAATACGACTACACAATATTTACAAATGGAATACATCGAGTACGTGACAGCATTTTGGTTGCAACTACATGTCCGAATGTGAATAAAAATAGCTGATAGAGACTTGTACTTCGATCAAAACCAACTGCATATTATTCAAATCAGAGGGTGTTTTTTTTTCTTAATGAATTTTGATGTAGATTATGATGGTACCCATATTTATGAGTGCAGCTTGAAGCCACGTGCAAATATGGATCTTCGATTACGACCCCATAAAACTTTACGGTGTTCTCTCATAGCCCTTAATTGCAAATTCGGGTTATCATACACTTCTTTATATTATATTAATCAGTTAATAATTTAACCCATGTGGATAGGCAGTCCAATTTTAGGTAAACCTTTAAGACTTAAGACCGATAATTAATTTTTATTTGCCGATTATGCAAATACATATTTTCACAATTTTTTTTGAGATGCAATATAAATTATATAAATTTGAGAAAGACAGAAATGTATGTGTAAAATATTATAATTTTTAATAAAATATTAAGTACATTTAAGTAATATATATGAATTAATATTTTGCTTCAGTAAAACCAAAAATTCGGTTTTGATATAAAAACACACGTTTAATTATAAAATTCTTCATTTGTAAGACGTTAACGTTCCCTTTGAATTCTGAACACCTTTAATTTAAAAAAAATCGAATTAATTAACTAATCATAATTGCTCCTTGATTAAAAGTAAAGCCGTTCCATTGTTATTTTTTTCGATTGACTTATAATAATATTTTACATAAGGGAGATTTCAAGAAAATATCATTTTTATAACATTATCACATTCTAGAGAATTTTGACAATTAATAATAAATTATTATTTGTAATTCTTTGGATCAGTGTATGTATTTTTGTTCTATATTTTTGTGGTGAGTATAAACAATTGTTTATATTAATTGAAATTCAATAAAATTATGAAATTTCGTCGAACTGTCGAACTGAGCAAAGTGGAAATATTTTTCATAATATAATGATCGAAATTCCACCTTAATTTCTAACAAATTCAACGAGCATTGTTTTTGATGAATTTCCCGCTGTTTAATTATGTCGAAAGGTAATGATAAGCAAAACGGCACGAGCCGTTTATTACTGATAATAATGAGAACAAATGGGCATATTTATGAGTGATTGTGTTATTTAATAGAGGATATATAATATATTACGGTGAGAAAGATCAGTTTCGATATCCGTTCAGTGAATGTAGCTGGAGGATATTTATTAAGGGCATTACGGAAGGCCGGCGGGTAATACTTTGAAATTTCATTACAATTTTGCCCACGTACTGATGCAATAAATCTCAACAGCTAACTCATTGGTATTGTGACTAAGCTTTAACCTCAACCAACTAACAAACACCGGATCGGTCACATCAAAAGACCGATCTGAACTCTTCTATATATATATATATATATATATATATATATATATATATATATATATATAAACAAATTTTTAGTATGATAGACTAAACCAATAATTACTTGAAAGTTAAACCAATTATATCCATTTTTATCGTATTAATAACGCATCTTATGTAATTGAAGGTAATTTGATTTACTATCATGGTATTCAGTATAAATAATTACAAGCGTAATAGCTCAGGGGATAAGACACGTCAATACAAATAATGTCGTCATGGGTTCAAATCCCGCTCAAGTCAAGCTCAAGCGGTTATTAAGAATGAGAGATCGGGAATAATATTAATAAAATCCCGACCGATGGTCTTGATCCAGGTTTACTCTGATTTCCTTTGATTGTGTCTAAAAAATCCTCTCAGAAAAGCTCCATTACAGATGTAGGTTAATAATAATTAAAAAAAACTTTTCATCTTCAATCCTTTTTTTAAGAAGGATTTTACTTTTTTTTTTTTACGACAAACTCACGTGATAATTGATTATCTGTCGGTAATCTGAACTATTTATCATTGACGTAATAATCGCCTCACTTATTTACCTTACAATCAATAAAATCAGATTAAACCTAAATCAAGACAATCGATAGAAATTTATTAATATTATTCCCGATTTTCCAGTTGTAATAACTGATCAAATCATTTATTTGCCTGTTTGTTTGAGCGATGACTAAAATTTAAATGAATGTCCACCTTTAACTGTTGCCTTTACTATACTAAAACATATTAATAATGTGTTTTTTTAAACTTTGATTTAAATTCAAAGGGGAATATTTTCAAGATTTATTTTAAGTTGTGATAAAAATTGTTGTTATTGTAGGAAGACAGGTTAGAAATGGCCCACAATCAGTATACTAACCGGTCAGCACTGTACTTCTTCTACGATACCATCTTTTACTACAACTACTAAATCCTACACTTGGCTACGATTCAAGAAAGATAGGGTATATTTTTAAATTGTAAAATAATTATTTTTAAAAAACTACGGCACGATTACTCAATAAAGTCACATGAAAAAATCGCTGTGGTAGTTCAAAATTACGTGAATCCTTTAATCAATTAATATATACGATTATATGTGGTAAGTCATCGAAATATTTTTGATGTGTTTCTAAGACTCTATATATTAATCATTTTAATATATTAACGGATTTCTGCTTGGTTTAAGCGACCCTATAAGAAAGAGTGTGTAAAATATCAATAGAAAGCAGCAGCTTAAATTGACTACCCGACATTGTTGTTCAACACTGCATTCTTATACAATCAATAAGAAAATACTTATATATTTTTTTTATCATGTTTCACCAAACCTGAATTATCCAGTGTATGAAATCAGGATTATGCAATGTTTGTATAGTGTAAATATTTTAGTATTGTTGGTTCATCTCATACATAATCCTTGATTAAAACAACACAGAGCCTCTTAGAGGAGCGAGTTTCACTGTAAACATTCTGACCTAAGGACACTGCATAATATCTAGCAACACTTCATTAATGTTAACACTGTTATATAACATCCTTGTGATAATGAAAATTAACCCAAATAACACGGCTTTGTCCTCAAAGTCACGTGTAACAGTCTCTCCTCATACATATATAGGTATCTAATTAATTTTGTTGTATAATTTTAGTCCAATCCCTACAAGTTCATTGTAGTGTTATTATGTGTCAAATGTAAACATTCTCTAATAAATAATTCTTGTATCGATTGGGACTTGCGTGACTTTATATGTATCGTGATAAAATTGAATGTGAAATAATCACAGGGGGATTGTCGAACAATAAAATTACACAATCATTCAAGTTATCAAAGAATCAATTAATCGATAATTTTATTTAAAACAAATAATATATATATTTATAGTTATGGACATTTATTTTAATAATACTTTTAACATATGGCAACATTTTGCACCCTCTGCCTCTTCCCTATTTAACCCCGTATTTTAAACGTAGTTGACTTATTATATTTCTGGTCACTATTTTTTTTACTAAAACGAAAATTCATTGATATTTTTTATAAACGCCATGGGGGGCTTTTTGAGAGGGTATTTATAATTTTGGTTTTTTAGACACAACAATGTGTATCAACATTTTCTGTCGGTGATCTTAACTATTACTAGTTACATGGGTCGCTTCAGTATTTAATTTACAATCCAGAGAATCAGAGTGAACCTGGATCGATCGGGATTTTATATATAATATTCCCAATCTCCCAGTCGTAATAGACGATCAAATAAACTATTTATAAAAAAAAATAAACCATGTCATGGGATTTTTACGTAATCGATATATTTTATACCAATACATTTAAATTAATACTGATTCACTGGGTAGAGAAATGAGTGTGGTCTTGATGAATTAACTAAGAAACGAAATGAGTCATTCAAATGTGAGGGATTGGCATTCAAATTATAAATGTAGTACAATTTAGAGTTAATTAACGAGGATCTTCCTCAGAGGAGGTGTATATTATTAGTTCAGCGCCAATATTCGCACCACATGCAAGAGATTTAACCGCATCGCCTTTTGATCTTCTCAGTGTAAATTCCACAGACACAGGGAACACGCATGTTCTTTATTATTATTTCTTATTCAATTTAAATAAATTCAAATTCCCCGGGACAAAACGAGCCACTTTCGCTAATTTATTGCGCGCATGCCACGTCCTTAATTTCTACATGCAAACGCCACATGAATGAATACAACACGTACATTTTTTATTATAATAATAAATGTAAACTTATATAGATAAGTTTACATTTATTATTATAATAATAAATAAACATATTTAATAGATTAACAATGGTTGATTTTATAATACATATTTATAAAATAAACGTATAAGATATGAAAGCCTCAGAATAAAAAGCTCCAAAAAATGATTTTTTCCCAATATTGTTTGGCATTAACGGATTACTTTAAATCTAAGTTGGTATATTTGAATTTTAAATTATAGTTAATTCATGTAAATTTCCTCCGTTGAGGATTTATAAAATGATAATTCAATTTAGTTTTACTGAAATTAATTATTTTAAAAATAAGATAATTACCGAAATTTATATATATATATTTTTTTAAATTTTTTGATACATTATGATTAAATGTTACAATATTAAGTCTTATACTTATTTTAAGACGGAGTACAATTGATTTTATACGGAGTACAAAAAGCATAATAGCTCAGGGGATAAGAAGCGTGGCTACAAATAATGTGGTCATGGGTTCAAATCCCGTCAAAACTCAAGAATTTTTTAGATAGGGAATAATATTAACAAAATCCCAATCGATCGTCTTGATCCAGGTTTACTCTGATTTCCTGTATTGTAAGGTAAATACTGATTATTAAGTCGGTGACCTGTGTAACTAGTAATAGTTAAGATCACCGACAGACAATTAACACGTTGTTGTGTCTAAAAAACCCTCTCAAAAAAGCTCCATTAGAGATGAAGGTTCTCTGGTATTCCAGACGACGGTTTTCTCTTAATAATAAAAATAAAAAATAAAAAATGATTGGTAATTAATAAGACATAACATAATTTTTGGAAAAAAAATACAAAAACTCACTTGTAGAACAATTAAAATAGTAAATAGTAATTGATCCGATCAACCGATGATCAACCGATTGATCATGGTTATAACCCATTATAATAAAAATATCTTTTAGCTGACGGTTCATTTTATTCACTCAGGAAGTATTTGTTATGAGAATAGCTCGAACATTTAGTCTTTAAATATTTGGAGAGATAGCTTCTGTAGGGAATATCCTTTAGTAAAGTCACAGGTGCGTGTCTTTTTGTTGGTGTCCTGGAAGTGTCTCCAGTAAATCATCTTCAAAGAGTGGGCGTGTGACACCTTCACGCCCACCACGTCCACTAATCGCGAAGGATATGGCCTATAGTCTCACAAAGGTAAAATAATGAGCACATATTCGAATACAACCAACCATCTTCATCATCATCATATTGTAATAAGTCACAACTTTGATCAACCTCACCTTACAATGTATGCGGTTCATGTAATTCGCATTCAATAAAAAATACGTCTGATAATTAAATACAAATCAAGCACCAACGTCTGCAATTGTGGGATATGGGTTGTTTTTTTTTTTACTAAACCAACATTTCAAAGGACGATTTCAGGAAAAGCCTCGAGCTTTTATCCTTTCGACGTGTCACGCCCAAGTCTTCGCTCTTCAGGTCCATGTTTATGAAAAAATCTTCAGGAATCGTTGTCACTTTCAGGTTGCCTTCCGTTTCTCCCACTTGAATTTCAGAGGGAAAATAAACGATATGCGAATATAATTCAATTCACCTTTACGAAAAATGTTGGCCTCGAGAAGCGGTTCATAAATATTACATCTTTTCATGAGACATATTCTCACACTTATCATAAAATTAATATTATTAAATATATTGTAAACAAAAAAATAATATACGATTAAAACAAAAATACGAAAAGAGAGAAATTTTGTTTTATGCATAAATTCTTTGTAAATATAAGTATTTTTAAGCGCTGATATATTACAATTTAAAAAAATTGTCATTTGAAGATATTCTAACAATTATTTATTTAGAAATGTGTAACAAATGGGTTTTTATAAATATTATAATTTAATATTAATCTTATCTTAAAAAATAAAAAAAATCCTCATATATGTAAAAAAAAAATTAATGTTGGCTTATTTTCACACATTTCAAATAATTATTGTAAAATTATATTTAATAAAAAAAATGTTGTACGAAATGCTTTATTTGTTCTGAAAATAATACTTTACCTTAGTTTTATTTAATAAATTAAAATTCTACTCAAATACATATATAAATATATTTAATGTAATAATTACCCTCAGAATACATGAGCCTAGAATAATTGACTTTTATGTACTTATTTTAAAAATGCCACAATATTTGTAAATCATGCGGAAATTTTTACAATCATGTTTTAGAGCCTCGTTCATATCCCATCTAACTGATCTATTTTTAAATAGTTTTTTTTTAATTGAATAATTTAAGCGTAGAGCCCAATGAAGATGTTGAGTATTCTTGTAACTAAATGAGCACGGCACAATCAGTCGCGTTATCTGGAATTAGGATTTATAGGTTGTTCATTTATGCTGTCCACAATGAAGACATCTCAATAAAACTTGTGTGTATTTATAGTACATATATATATGTATGTGAGTATAGTATTTTAAAATAAAGAAGTTGTTGTCAAACATGATCACAAATCACCGAGGACGTCCCGCCAACTAATGAGTGTTCACCAGACGGGATCAATCGACGGCTCTCTTACTTCCAAACTAACACTTACAAAATCTATTTGTCACTGCACTACGAAATTCTTCGAAACTATTAAAATAAACACATTCTTAAAATAGATGCAATTAATTTTAAATTTTACATCCGATTTGTGACTAAAAATATTTTTTTATAGAATAACATTAGATTACTTATTACAGATAATCTAAACTTTTTATTTTATCAAATGATCCTATACTTAGTCATGTAGATAACACACATACATACATATTTGTAACTTCCGTTAATTTGTGTAAAAAAAACGCATTTTAATAGTTGTCATAAGAAATCTGACAAAAAACGTATTAGTATTAAAAATGGTTATTGATTTGCATTGTATTTTCAACCATAATAGTTGTGTTTTGTAGTAAATTGACGCAACATACTTGCAATTTAATCCTGTTCTTTTTATAATATTAAAATTGGTCTAAAACGAATTAAATGTAATTTACTTCTTAAGATGTGAAATAAGCAACGTTCAAAAAAGTTACACAAACAAATTGTAATTTTGTTTTGTGTTTATTTTTGTAAATTTATATTTTATTGTTGTTATTATGCATGATTCCTCATAATTGTAAATGGGTTTTTTTATTTATATCCTCATACTTTATATAGCTCATGTGATTTAACGGTGATGAAAAAATTGATAATATACTATGTACACTGAAGTCTAATTCCTAATATCAATCATTGTATAATTCAAACTTAATAAATAAATTGTAATATATATATATATATATATATATATATATATATATATATATATATATAATATATATACATATATATATATATATATATATATATATATATATATATATATATATATATATAATATATATATATATATATATATATATATATATATATATATATATATATATATCATATCAAAATAATAGCGGGACTTTTGCCTCACCCGTTATTATTAAAATCTTTAGCTCTAGATCTATTCGGATTTTATGGATTTTAAGGATGAATATTGAGCCAGCTTCTTAGTGAGTGAAAATATATTCTGGTTGTATTTTAAAATAAAACAAATGTGAATAACAGTGTGGAATAATTTGTATCAGTTGGTATAAAAATGCTTTCCATTCTAATGGAAGTGTTCTTCAATGTTAAATGTGTTTAAACGAACAAGACCACTTTGAAAACGTCCACTGAAACAAATCAGCACAACTGCATGAAGATTTATCGAAAGCGTCTACTTAAAAGACTATCCCGATTGCTTCCAATTTATTTCGGTATTTGTCTTCAGAATCATTATAATTACAGAATAATATATTCAGTAGGTACGGTGTCCTCGATTCATTCATTGCAAATAAAGTCGGGGAATATAGACGGTCGTGCTTAAAATGCGACATTCGGTATGTGAGAATGGATGTCATTGCAAAAGGGTACGATAAGATTCACATATCGATATAATAAAAATCGAACAATGGACTTATCGTCTCGCCAACTATTCGATGTTCTTCCTTTTGGCTTTTGGCACGCCACGGCCATGAGGCACGAGGAATGAATTAATTAAATCCTAAAAGTCATATATAAAATGTATCAGTATGATAATATCCAGCTCGGTATATGGAGAACTGTGCTCAACTGACCACTCATCGAAAGCTTTCGGTGAAAACTTTTGCAAACATATTAAATGATGATGGAGCTTCATACCAAGTGGTGCCAGACGTGTTGAAACTTCAGCTTACACTATTGCAATGTCCTTTAAAAAATGAATGTTTGGATTTAATATTTTTTTTTTTAATAATTGGCCCCCAATGTTGTATGGCGATAAAGCATACATCCATATGGAAGGCTTTTAAAACCCATTCCAAACAGTTTGAAGTGGGTCTGGTTGCCGTTAGATGAGCAGTTCTAGACTGAAGAGTGTACTCTTTGTATTTGAGCATTAGAGCAGCTCTGTATTAATCCATGCACCATATGAAATACCTTTAAGCCTTTCAGTAAATTTAATAGTCGGCTTACTATGACATTCACCTAACTCTATGAGACGCTCTCTTGAATACTTACGAACGGAAACTTCCAAGGATGTTTATTCTGTCCCACTTACCGATATTTATACCAGAGTTACATTTCTGGGATTTAATCGATCATAATACTGCCGGAAGAAATACTATGTAACTTATCGTAATGCATAATGGCTAAATCATCTTATTAAATATTATATTTTTATATTTATTTTTAGATACCTTGGGTATATGTTATTTAGTACACTTCCAAAAATAAATAATGGATAATAACGTATAGACATAAAATTATTTTACTTCGAATTTGCTCCATACATACGTATAATTTGATATATATATATATATATATATATATATATATATATATATATATATATATATATATATATATATCTATATATATATATATATATATATATATATATATATATATATATATATATATATATATATATATATATATATATATATATATATTGTGTGTGTGTATTTCGAGTCAAATTTTAAACTTTTTCAACTATAAATGAGGCTATCTGATCAAAACTTGTGTAAGCCACAATTTACGTTGGTTACGATTTTAGTGTAAAATTTGTTATTTACAATATTAAAGGAAATACACAACTGTTATATACCAAGAGGATCTTTTTATAAAGTAATAATATATATTTTTATAAAGATAAAACATTTTTCGTTCGGTCGATTCGATAACTCGTCATTATCTTAAAATAATTAAATTATTAAAATTGATAATCATAACATTATTAGAATTGCAAGGTTATTATAGTTATTATAGAGTTATTAGATAAATTCACTCAAATTACTTATTCATACTTCTTTGTAGAATTCTACTGAAAAACTACACAAAGTAACTACACTAAACCATAATAGACTTTTTTTATATAATCCAACGTTTTGAAAATATAATTTAATTATAAAATGTATTCACTGAAAAAAAAATTCTTATTAGATACATATTTTCCCATTAGTGAGGTCTCAGACAATGGTATTTAAAAAAAATGAACAAGAACATATTTAGAAGCCATTGTCTAAAATTATCCTTTTTAGAGGGTTTAATCGCTTACGAAGTGTTTGAAAATAGCTCAATATCGCGTTTATTCACACAAAGCTCACAAATCATACCCGAAAGCAGTTTCGGAGAAAGCATCGCGTGTTTATTCATGATGAAATATTAAGTGAGAGGTGCGAAGACATTTCGCCTGAAGCTTTAATCGTAACGCCAAAGAAACAAAGAGAGCTTTCAGCGGTTTTCAGAAGATCGTACTTTTGTTGGTTGGATGTCATAACACAGAGTATTTATTAGGTGCCTGTACCAACAGTTATTCCAGCAGGTATTTTTAGTGGATTCTGGCGTGCCTATACATATTTTGTATTTGAAGCCTTGCGCTTAATTTGAATAAAGCATTTGGATCGATCGTGCTTCGCATACTTTCGCTACCTATAAACGCCCACGTTCAAAAGGCATAAGCAAAATAAGGCCAATCATTTGATATTTTTATTAAAATCAATAATCTTTTTGTTTCATTCATAAATAAGTCTTATTTTATTTAAGTTGTTTTAGTATAATTATATCTGTAAAAACATTCGCAACCGCATTTAAAAAATGTAAACTAAAATAAAGCAACCATAAAAATGTTGTTTATATTTTTTACAGTAATTTTATTAGAGTCTGAGTACTATCGACTACTAACTTGTAGTCATCTTCAGAGACTCCATCTTCAGATTTCTTGTTTTCATGAAAAATATGTTTTCATGTTAAAAAAATGTGAGAAGGTTACGAAATTTAACTAATGAATTTAAATATATTATTCTAAATTATGAAGAGTTGTTGGTAGTTGAAAGCGCTTAGACTCTTAAACTAAATTTAAGGAAATTAAATATTACATCTATTTATCCATATTTATATATAAATTTCACCAAACCATCGAAAGAAATCATTAATTTTGTATTTAATTTATGCTTTTTTGGTCTTATAAATATCAAATTGGGGGTGTATTGTGTATCGTGTAATTATTTTATTTCTAATATATGTATGATTTTAAATTTCAATGTTTCTTTCTTAGAAGAAGAATAAATGAGAAGAAGATTTCTATGATACAGTTTATTTTTAATATTTCTTTAATAAATATAAAATACAATAAGAATGGAATTAAGCCTACATACATGATCTTTTTAGGTATTTTGACATAAGGATAATTAATTTGAAAAATACATTGATATAGGAGAAGTTAAAGGAGCATCTCATGTAGCGACTATGTAAAAATACACTATAAAAATAGTGATTTCGTTCAAATATTCAAAAGGAGCATCGTATTACATAATGTGTATCGACGAAGACAAAAGATTCCGAATAGTGGATGCGAGAAGAATTTCTTTTGTTCGTGTCTCAAAAGGCTCTTTCGTCTGAAAGTAGTTAATAATATCTCGCTCGTATTGGATTTTGTTCGTAGAGCTGAAAGTTTTCAACGATCGCATAGCATAGGCCTGAAGATAGCCTGAAGCCATCGCTGAAAACAGGAAGAGAGTTGTGCATAGAACCGGGTCACGGAGCTTTTGTTCCGATCTGTCTAATGAATTCTTCCGTGAGAAAAAAAAGTACACTATATTCATACAATATGAATGAATATACTGAAATATTGCAAACACTGGTACTCTTTTATTCCGCATGAATATGTGGCACAATGCTTTGCTGATATTGTGCCTCCTTTGTACCAACACCGATTGTTTTAGTCTGGCTCTCTTGTTTGTTTGGTCGTTTTGAGAAAAAAATATATTTATTATATGACACAAAGTAAGCTATTGTTTTCATTGAATATAAGCTGAAAGTCGACACGAAGAACAATTGTTTCCATCCGTGTTCATTTTAAATCTCATTACATATTCTCATATATCTCCCCACAGCTAGTAAAAGTATAAAATATATAAAGTTGTTGATAGTGTTGACGTCTGGGTGGAATTCCAGAACAAAAAAAATTTTATGTACCTTCAATATTTATTTTTTTACTTTATAAAGTATTATATATAGTATATATATATATATATATATATATATATATATATATATATATATATATATATATATAAATTACAATTTCTTTATTATGCATAAGTTTTTACATTGATTGATAGAACAATACATCTTTGGAAATAGACTTAGGTGTACAGAGTGTTTTATTTAAATTTGACACGACTAATAGTATTTAATTATAGAAAGAATGGGAAAAAAATATAAACCCATTTACAAATTTGAAGATTAATAAATAATAACATCGATAAAGGCAATATTAACAAAATAGTTACAAAATATAATGCTTAAAAACTAAATAACAATTTGTTTGGGTAAAACCAAATTTGAGTTGAGTGGATTATTAGAAATTTTATTTTATTTTTAAAAATAATATCAATTTTGGAAGTTCAATGGTAAAATGAACTTACGTTTCCTCGAGACATATTTGGTTTTATTTACATGTCTGTCTATAAATCATTCATAATTAAAGCATTGACTTAAATATCAACTCTCAATAATAAACTATTGAATAAAATATAATATTTTCAATAAAATACGATTTTTTTATACTATCAATTAGAATTCAACAAAAATCTAAAAGCAAAAGCCTCATACTTAACATCGTCTCGTGGTAACTAAAAAATAGTTGTTTGATTCGCATAATTTTATAATAACATTATTATATATTAGTTTCTCACGGTATTAAATGATGCTCGAGACATAATAATCGATATCGTATTACATTTATTATTTGTGAATCAATTATTCTTTTGATGCGAGGGAGAGCCTTTTGTATGGAGGTTTCGTCTTATTATTCTTCTCTCTTACAATGACGAGGCTTCTTTTTTCATCGCTAACAGATGCTTCCATATTGGATTACGTTTCTGTGGCTATTTTTTATACTAAACATGCACCAGATATGATCACTATTTAATCGAGCACACCGTAAAGGAGATTTGTGACTGAAGGGTTCATTGTTGAATACACATTTTTACAAAGGAGTACATAAATAAAAAAAATATTTATTTATCTTCGGAAAGGTTAAAGCGATTGATCTCAAAGTGTATAAAAATAATGTATTCCGCAAAGAGTGGGCATTACTCGGTGTTTTTTCTATTCCCTAAGGATAAAGAAAACATCCTACCATGTCCAAGAAATGCTTTCAAAACAGTATTTTCACAAAATAAAAATAAATCATAAAATGTGGATTTGATCTGTATGTTTCGTAAGAGGGTACATTTATTATCGATAAGATATTTTTGTTATATTGAAGTCAAGTATAAATATTTTTTTGTCTTTAACAAATGGAGTTATCTCCGGTGAAGAATTATAGTTTAATATCAAAAATATTAATGTGGCTTGGGAATTCTAGGGAAGTTTTGCACGAACGATCATTGGTTTCGTATTGAATATATCCTGTTTCCTGTTTTGCAGTTTCGCACATAAATTTTGTGTCGGTTTGTGGTTTTGGTTTGGTGACTGATCAAACGTTAAAAGGCAAAATTTATTCGTCACGCTTGTCTGAAGAAAATACCGAATACAAAAATTTCCTATAGGGGTGGCGGGTTCACATTAACATTCATGTAAATACAATGTGATTGCTTCAATGATCATTGTTGATATGCAATGAGAAGTATTGGTTTAGAATAATTTATTAATTTACTAAATAAGTTTGATAATGATTATTTTTAATACGTTCTCAACACACGTATTTTTCTCATAGGAAATAAAAATAGTGTGTATGGCCGATGCCACCGATATAGCAGGCCATACAACTGGACGATAAATATGAAGATGGCGGACCATTCAGATGAATCTGAGTGTGGCAACATTGTAATTGTTCACATATTCTCGATAGAGATGTACATAACTCTTCATAATTACCTTCATGTGGTTCGATTAATTGTTGAAGCAATCCCCGAGATCTTGATCGAGAATTCATATGAACTGACGTTTAACATATGTAAACAATTACAGTGTTGCCACACTCAGACTCGTCTGAATGGTCTGCCATCTTGATATTTATCATCCAGATGTCTGGAATTCTATATCGTTGGTATATTTGTATGACACATTGTCAACAAATATAAATAATTCGGTTTCTCATTAAATGCTTATCAATAAAAAAATCTTATTATAAGAAGCGATTTAATCTGAATGTGCGAGTAAATAAATTTCATTTTTTTAAATAGAATTCCGGTATCTGCTTAGCTGAATGTCCGAAACTTTGCCGAAGGGATATCAATAATTCATAAAGTATGTCCATAAAGGAGACCTGGTGAATATTGAACAAGTCCTGAAACGGTCGCTCACCTTTTCGATATCATCTAAAAAGAAGATACATTTATTCCGAGACAAGTCTTAATTGTTTTTGTAAAATATCACATTCCATTAGAGAGACTTGTCGATGCTTAAAAATGAATACGGATGAAATAATTCGAATGCGTTTTTAGTGGCATTATTCATTACTTTGTATGTATAATACATATTTGACTTACCGAACCACTTGTTATATATGAGAAGCAGAATAATAATAAAAAACACAGTAAATCAATATTCCATTCGTTTATTTTTCTCCAATATACACGATTATAAATGCGTCATTCATATAAATGTACTTTTTATATTATTATATCACAGATATTTTGAAATTAAAACACAAAACGATTACATAGTATATTTTTAAAGCTACAATAAAACAATTAAGTAAACCATAGTAATGAAAAAAATTTGGCACCACCCACTCTCTAACCCGAAACAATGAACCAATTTAATATTTGATATTATATTCCAACAATTTAACAAATTCTTCTCTTTACCCATTCATAATTATTGTTCGCTGTCTAAAGCCTAGTGTTTTGGTGACACAGTTCGTAAAAAAAAATATCTACACATCATATTATCATCTTCTTAAAAATAAAATAAGGCAAACTTTTGAATCACTAGTAGCAACACTACGTAAAATATGTTTTGTCCTGAAAAGTATACAATTTACACAGTAACAAATAATTCTTAAATATAACTTCATATTCACCTGTACATTTTCATCAAAACTAAATTCATCGTGGTCCCGACTACATCGGAAATCATAACAAAATTATGCAAAAAAATCATTTGATGCTATAAAAATATTTAATTACAATATCGAATCGCTCAAAAGTTTACGTGTAGGAAAAGATCCACTGAGAGGGATTTTTAAATAGATTCTAAATAAACAATATCAGTCGAAAGTGAAAGAGTTTATGCCTGAGGGAGTGCATTTTTCTATAACCAGTTGGGACCAAGACAACCTTCGATTATTTTCAAGGCGTCGTTTCTGCCCATAGATTTAAAAACTGTAGCTAAGTCGGCTACGGCACTTGCATTTCTATGACGACATTCCCACAAGTCTAGAATACATTCGGTGGGAGAGTTTTTAGTAGCGAAGAAATTTATATATCTATCAACATTCAACTTTTGCGCTAAAAGTCTCCAATCGTTTCCTCTGGAATTTGGCGGATCGAGACAAGCACAGAGTTGCCTTTTAACATTGAAAGGTAATCTGAATGCAGTTACACTATCTACCACACACGAGTTTAGGCCCTTTTCATTTACCGTCATTGATTTCTGTTTAACTTCTGAGTGAAAAGAATTGTCTTGGGGTAAGAAACCTCTTCCTGGAAGAGTCTTACTCTCCATGGCGTTCTCGTTGATGATTACATTGAGGTCATTATTAAGATACGTTCGTCGAGTGTTTCCTCGCGTTGGTGTGTTAAATTGCTCATCAGAAGCGAATGTAAATATTTGCTTATGAGAGGGGTTTAAGCCTTGGTGAGCAGACAGCTTAAATCCCAATGGGCTAGAAGCATCGGTCATTTGTAGGGAGAAATTAAAGTGAAGCGTATTTGAAACACTATTCCATACGGTGGAGAACGGTATTTCTTGATATCGACAACCCGATTTAGCTCTCCATCCACGTGCGATTTCTTCTAAAGACAAACATAAATTAGAGCCACCATCTTGATATAACAAGGTTTTCGGAGTATCCAAAAGCACACCGCCTGTTCTAGATTCTTGATCAATACATAACTGAAGCGCAGCACAGGTGTCTTCTAACACATATAATCTTAAGTTCACTTCACAAGAATGTCTCGAATTGGAATACGGTCCGAAAACTGCGAGTTTTAGTTTTTTCACTGATTTTCCGTTTAAGCTTTCACCGATCAACACATAACTTGAAACAATATCGGTCACTAAAAACACTCGTTCCGGATCCAGTTGGGTAAAGACGGGCGTGTTGATTGTCTCCTGGCCCAGACTTACGATTTTCTTCCAAGAAGATATCTTATTGGGAACCTCCTTCTCCATAACAAAGAGTGACAAGTTCCAATAACCGTGCTTGAGACTAGCACAGTGCGGTATTTGAAGTATGGCAGCTTTCTTCAGCGAAAGATTGGCGGGTCCAATTTTCACCACGGGACTTACCTGCGTCGCGCCTAAATAAATTACATTAAAAAATTAATTAGTAAAATTTCAAAAATTATTAAATAATAATTATTATAGATTAGCTACCTTCGGGTAGTTTCGGCCTACATCTATCGTCAGTGACAATAGACAGATGGACATTTTCTGTGACACCTTTTGGAAGAGCGCCTTCGGGGATAGAAAGGGCAGCACCGGCATCTTCCAAACTAAGCCAAGCGCCATTGTGACTTATTTGCTGACAAATACTTGTATTACAATTGGTTAAAATGCTTGAGAAGATGTTTGGCAGGGTTACTTTTTCCCCGGCTACTTCGTAAGTAGATTCAGCTAAAGTAATATTATGAATTAATACATTTATCAGGATAATAATAATAAAAATATTAAAAACAAACTTACAACTTGTGCAGCAGCTGGCAGTAGAATGTTCTGAATCGATGTACGGTTTCTTATCATAACTGTCACTTTCGGTTTCAGCAACTATTTTTTGATCAGCCGGAGATGCATAACTGTTAATAAGAAAGTGAATATTTTATACAGGAACTCGATTTTAAAATTATATGATTTGATTTTACCTATTGCTAAGATGAGGAACATCGTAATGGTGTTCGCTGACACTTCTAGTCATCTCCTGGGCATCCTGGGGCTTTGAAAGGAATGGGGGATATTCATAACAGGGAAGACCATCTGCATGTTGCATTAGATCTGGTTGTAAGGTCTTCTTATCCACGTCTTGAAAGTATTGGGGCCTTACGTCTACTAGTAAAATATTACATTATTAAATTGAAAGAAAAAATATATAATAGTATAAATGATTTTTACCTCCTCTGGTGTTGTTGTAAAATGATCTGTCCCTTCCTTTCCGTTGCACGAACTTGAGAACTACAAGTGCAACTGCTAGAAAAACCAGTACAGCCACAGCCAAACCGATATAAAGAGGACCGTTATTAGATACTACTGCAACTGTAACAAAAGACCATCAATCAGTATTTGGTTTCTAAAGCAGCTTTGAAATAAATAAACAACATAAATAAATATGAAGTGTATAGAAACGCGGAGAATTTAATATAAGTAATTGGATTTAAACATCAGACAGATGTCAAACGAACCGTTTAAGCAAAGCGTTACCCTTTCTAAAAAGCGAAGTTTTGTGCTAAAGTTTACGTCGTTCATTCGATAAGGCAAATTCCTCCGGCTGCAAGTCGAGCAACCCCTGCAAAGACGAAACAGAATTCTTTTCCCCCTTTCGGTCCAATAGAGAATTTGATCTCAAGTTGAAGGAGTCGGTCTCCCAATTAGCAGAGAGCAAAGTGGCCGGCTAGGTGCGACACAATTAAGGGATGAAAATGACCCCCGCATTTTCACCCCTCACGACGGACGTGGACGCCTCGGAATTTTCACCTCTTTAGCCGGATTCCTGTCCTCATAGTAGACGTAAAACATTTTACAACTGAAATACCTTTGTTCGCTTCGCTGCAACGGGGCAGACTTATTTCAGACGCGACAATGTAGCAATTCCTAAGCGATGAGAGACGACTCGGAAACGAGCACCTGAATGTTTGAAATTTTACAATCACATATCTGAGAGAGTTCACAGTTTTATCCCTGTACACTTTAATATTGTAGTATAAAATATATTATATATAGCAATCATAAATCTGCTATTTTGACTAATTTTCAATATGAATCATGTGTCTACTATAAGTCTAGCTACCAACAAATCAAAGGGAAGTGCGAAGAGCGTATCTCAGTTGTGATCTTTGTGTATTTATTTGACAAGCTTACACGCAACACAGGACTGGCATATCTTCACGAATATATAATATGGAAGACAGAAACATGGCGAGCGAAAGCTATTATTTAGTATGCATATATGACAAGTGTTATAGTGACAAGTACAAGTTCTCTCTCTCTATAACAACTGCATAGTATTATTATAACAGTGTAGCCGATGAGTGCATTATTGTCATGTAGTATCTCCGTAGGCCGGTACAATCCAACAAAGGTATTATTTGTTCTGGTTTATCACGTCTGTGATACATTGAGACTTGCATATTGTATTGTTAACATCGTGACCTTATGTATGTTGGTGTAAAATTGATAAATCAATGAAATTTCTATTAAAATAAAAATATAAAGAAAACTCCCATGCACTTAACTCTACACCAAACCACCGGCCGTTATCGTCAAGTGTCTGCAAAAGTTATGTTCAATTTCGCAGTAGGGTCACGGTAGTAAACGATGTTATGATATTAATGTTTATGGTGGACAGAGAGTGTAATGGTGAATTGTAACGCCCCCGAGTAATAAATAATTTGCGGCCCTAATCTCGAAGGACTCCTACAAATAAATGAATCAAACTATTAGTTAGTTGCCAATATCAATTTCTATGTAACAACATGTCCTTGAATATTTCCAGGGTATGATTTCATACTGTAAATTGAAAGGGTAAATGAATTACGGTAGCCATACGAGAGGGTAGTTTCGGTACTGGTGGATATAATAGGGGATGACGCGACATGTGGCCACATTGCTACCCCATGGTACCCATGCATACCCAATAGGTACCCCATGATGTCCACTGGTGTTTCATGGTGTCCGGATGTCGTTTGCATAATAAGACAGGAATTGTTTTGTACAAACCTACCGTTTGGATGTTAATACGGATTTTTAATATTCTACCTGACCCTCATTAAAATATACATTTACAAAATCATAAACCCAACATCTTATTGAGAATGAGCAACACTTAAAATAAATTTATTTAAGGTACCATTCGAATATATTTTTTAATAAAAAAAATCAATGATTTTTTTTGTGAATGCGCTTCAGGACAAACACGTACCATATTATTTTAGATTAAATAAAAATCCCCTTTTTTTCATTCAATTTATGTTTTTAACTAAATATGAATATGAAGATTACAAACAGTTTAATTTACATTTTTTGGTAATATTGTTTTTAATTAAAATTAGACCTGAAGAAGTCAACACTCCTCCATAATATTTTCACCGCCGCGTTATGTCAACAGTTCTAATTAATTCGGAAACACGCTTCTTCATTATTTTTTTTAATTCAAAAAATACAAAATTAAATTATTTGATAGTGTAGGTATTCCGTATTACATTGATTCGTGTATCGAACATTGTTCATACTTGAAACTGCTGGAGTGTATTTGAACGGTTAACAGCGTCCATCATCGAAAGCTTTATGTATTTTGCTTGATTGCAATACTGCCATTAGTCAATACGACCATGCTTTCCATATCATATCGTCGAATTAACCGATTGATTATACCATATGCTGTATGTACTGTATATTATCACGAAACACCTGAATATGAGAGTATGTGGCGATTTATGATCAGCCAATGATCGCATTAAAGCCTCGCCACACATAGTGATAAGTACTTATAGAGAATATTATATTTTTTAATAAATTATCATAATATTTTAAAATATACCAATTTCAGATATCACTTGCATTAATAAAATATATTGCACAAAAGGAACGTGTAACAAATGTATAGCCAAATTAAGTCCCAACCATATATCGTTATTGAAATAAAAATAAATTATAAATAGCTATGTATTTATGTGTTATTACCGTAGATTTTATTTATATTTTTTGAGTATTATATGCTTTGATTTATTGTTTGTTTTATTAAAAATCCGAAAACGGGATTTATTAAATAGAAATTCATTGAATATTTGTAGATTGCTTGTACTTAAAGTTGTTAGTCCTGTATTTTATTTAAAATTAATTATTTGATATCACTATATTCAATTATAATAGCATTTAATTAATTTATTTCTATATAAACTTTCATAAGAGGTTTTTTATAGACAAGACAAAAACAATAATGATAAAAAAGGTTTAAAACAAAAATTAAAAGTACAAAAAAAAAAGTATGTATAAAATGTATATAAAATTAAAATAAAACAAGCCATGTAGGTGGCAGAATTGGTGGAAAAGAGGTCATTCACGTGAGCAAATTCGTTGCCAATTCATTATTATATATCAAGTAAGAACATCTGCATTTATTTAATAGTAAAAATTTATTATATCAATTATTATAAATTCATAATAAATAAATAGTTTGCATATATCAAACATTTCTCCTACAAATACAAAAAATTGTCCGACTTGAATCCTTGATCGACTTGTTTTTATTATTTATTAAAAAATAAAAAAAATCTAGTTTATACAATATTAATTAACTGATACAGCCTTTGGTTTTGAAATGTCGGTGTGTATAATTATTAAATCAATTAATTTTCAAGTGATGTGTGGCTTCACGCTGTTTTCAATTAGGGTTTGTAAGAAAATACAATTAATTCCCCTAATCTTCATAGTTAATGGATCCAATTTAATCGAGATGGGGTTGTTTAAGACATCACGCACCCTGTTTGTTTGTCGACAACAGGTTTAGATTGCGTGTTGTACAAAGCAAGAATAACTGGACTAAACACTACATCAAGAGACAGAAGCCTTAGTCTAGATCGATGAGAATTACAGAAAAAATATATTTTGTGTGTGTGCGATTATTATATTTTGTAGTGAACCTAAATGCACAGCTGTTCCTATAAAACACACGCACTATTTTCGGCTCCATCAGATATGATTTTCGATAAGGGCTTTTATTAATTGAAAACGCGGGTGACTTTTAACGACACTACTAAACGAGGAACGCAATACAATTAGTATGAAATGTGGAAGAACAAAAAAACAACAGCCATATTTAGATAACCTATATTGATATGAATCGTAATTGAAATAAATTATACAAGAGCTTTTGAATGAACTAGTAAAAAATTATAACTCAAACTGTGATTAAAAAAAAGGATAGCATAATCATGCTTAGATTTTTATATGTTTTTTTTTTTAAATATTTTTAACACATTTATCTAAATAAAAGTAAACGTATTATATTGAAAGAGTATAGATTAAATGGTGTATGGTATTTACATATATATGAAAAATTGTTATTTGTAATTTCCACCATAATTTTATTAGGGAGTCTTCATTACTTTCGACTATTAACTTGTAGTCATTTTCACAGTCTCTGAATTACAAATACCATTTTTTTATAAATTATGGATATCCACCAAGAAGTATATACTATCAAGTATACATACAGATTAATAATAAAAATTCTGTAATATTTTATCTAATATTTATAAAAAAGAAAATATATAAAATACTTTTGGGTGTCCTTAATTTAAATTTATTAATAATAAACGACAATGGATTATTACAACAGTGAAATGAATCGATAAACCTTTAAAGACCGCTTTGTATGTTTTAGTCAGTATTATTATAATTCGTAAAAGGCGTAATATTAATATAAATAGTAAAAGTATATTAAATAAATAAATTATTGAAATTAAAATGGTATTTCAAGTAAACTTGATATTATTTGGTTTCAATAAAGACCATTTGATACCCAAAAAATACAATACAGCTGATCTCTTTATACTTACCTCAATAATGAATATTGGTTGTATGCTCTAAAATTAATATATGGTAGAGTTTAAAGTCAAGTGGAAATATTACAAATAATTTATTATTAAAACGTGTGAAAATAGTGTATTTTTCTCGCTTTTAGTACATTGCATAGAGCTGAAAGCGGCTGTCACAAACAAGCTCCCCCAGTATTATGTTCATTGTCACCAGTATGTCTAGGCATTGTGGAAATGTTACCCGTACATTTTATCAGCAAAGTTCCTCCTTACGAGGGGACGATGTGAAAAATCCCAGCCATTTGGCTGATGAGTGCTGGGGCTTCATCCTGAAGAAAGGGGGAAGATACCTGAACGCATCCTTTACATTTAATATCTCCAACAAGCCTACTGCCGCATACCGAAATTTATAGTTTCTAGTCAAAATGCATATATTAATAATAGTGTGTTTGAGTTGGTCACGATCAAACATGCGTTGTCTGTAGTGTTTGCATTATGTACGTGCAAAACGTCGAAACGGTTTGTGTGCAATTTCCCAGTGACTTGTTTACGATCACAGATAACTGTATTGAATGAGGGGAATACCAAATGACCACTTGAATTAAGATGTTCAGAGACCAGACTTACTGCCCTTAATTACTGGGATGCGAACCGACAACCGCACTATTTATGCCGCTACAATTATCAAGCGCTGTCTTATATTATATGTAGATACAATCGTTTGTCAAACACACTGAGGCGTTGTCGACTATTTTAATTATATATTTGAACACTTTCAAATGCTGTGAAAGATATATGTTGATTTTAAACATGGGTTTCGTTACAAATGTAGAACAAGAATATTATGTTTAAATTATTAAAGTGTGATAAATATTTCAAATAATAATATTTTTGATTGAAATAAGTACAATTCCCACTTTAGATGTTTACATAGTCTAGTCTATTGCGGCACTTATTTGTACTCTTTTTTTTATTTATTCCTACCCTAGGACAACTAAAAAACATATTTTTTGGAAAAAGTTTATACTAGGTGCACTTTTAACTATTTTGAATTTATTAAGGTATCGCAAAAATGTAATAAAAAAAATATATTTTCATAATGGCAACTTAATTTTTTTTTCAGAAAATAATAATAATCCGCTATCATTTCATATTAATCCGATGACAAAATTGTTTTAACTTAAGCGGTACACACTACTATTTATTTTAATTTTTATTATATAGGGTAAAAAAAATATTACCCTACATCTCATGGCTAATATTTTATGTAAACTTTTAATTTTTAAATGATATTTATTTTTTAATTAATTTTAAATGTTCATCATAAAAAACGTATATATTAATAAAACGTTACAATTTATTTATTTGCATATGATAGAAGTTTCGTATTTAAGATCTACTTATTTTATATGAAGAAGACGGTGATTTTTTTATCGTGTGGCCTGATCTTTCATAATAAATTGTACAGGTAGGTAATTTTTTTAATAATCATTTAAAAAAACGAACAGACTCTTCCAGAATTCCAGAATCTCTTTTTTGTACATGTCACTTTATAAATTTATTGAGGTAAGAATATTGAATATTATAATTGGTTTTCTTGAGATTGTCGTTGTGGTATTGTTAGAAATGCCTCATCTGGTGGGCGTATAGAAATGGCTGTATTGCGACAACCGAGCCCAATTCTTACTGTACTAAATAATTAATGATACCCGCACATTTGCCCAATTGACTGTCTAATAAATTGCCTTGAACACCTTTCCATCCGCAATGTCTTAGAAATCTAATTTATAAGTCCTTGCAGATTCAATTCAATATAAGAGAGGAAATTCTCTCCCACGGACTATTACTTATATACCAATATGAACGAAGAATCAGAACGGGTGTTATCGACTATTATTTATTACTTTTATAAAAATATAACATGTATTTCACATTCATGTATTTATTTGATTGTATAATATGTAATCTTCTAAATCAACATTCCAGCAGACACATGCAAATGCTACAATTTAATTTGATTTAGCTAACAGGCGTCGATTTTAACAATGCGTGTGGAAAAGCGGCGGAAAATTCGCGAACCGAAATCAATTTGGAAAATTCACAGGCGTTGACTTAATTAAAGGGGGTGACGCATTTGTGAAAGTAAATAATGTCGATATTCGCATATATTTATATTAAAAAATAATTGGCAAACTTATAAATAAAAATATACAATGTACACTGTGACCGATTAGATAATATATTCATGATGTTTTATTATTCTAATAGAAACATCAGAATACATTTGAGTCAAAATAATGATTGAACATGTTGTATTTTAACACAGAGACCGCCGACAGTCTTTTTGTAGTTGTCATACAAGGCTGATCTCCTGCGGCGTTCATTTCTGATTGATCGACTCAAATATTAATGGATTTCTATTCCAAAAACGCTTTTTATAGAAGATTATTTTTGAAAAGATACGATATAAAACCTGTCACGGAGAAATAAAAGCATCATAAGGATATTTCAAATATTTAATGTGTATAATTAATAAATATTATAAAATGAGACCCTAGCTTATTTTTCTACTTTGAATGTTGGTCTAAAAATTAATTCAGTAAGTGTATGAAACACAAAGGTTTTTGAAAAATGGCCGTCATCACTTAATTATAAATAATGCAGTACGCGATATAAAGTTTTAGCACAATACCCATTTACTAGTAGCATTGAAAACTAATTGATCCTAACCAAATAAATTATGGGTGAATATCATAGTGCAACCAAGTAGTTCTCACAAGCTAGAGAGCTAGTATAAAAGCGTAATAATCTAAATACCAGTATTATTTTTGTATGTATTATGAGTTATATTGACTGTAGCGATACGGCTATAATTCACCATGCTACGGCGTAACTGATAGTGATCTCTCTCGTAGCGGCCGTTCATAGTCGTAGCCATAATTGAATGTCTGCCATTAACCGAATTAATAGAATGACTAATGACTACACTCTAATACAAACTGGATTGTTTTCCCTCACTGACACCCTTGACCATACACTAAATGCATCATACACTTGCACTCACTAAATGTCATTATATTCACTGTGGTGCCATTTAATTGGGTCAAGTGGAAATGCGTTAACGGTCTGGAAAATTAAATATTTGAATATATACCTAAAATAAATTACATTTTTTATTGTAAAAAATATATCTTTCTTTAGAGCAAATGTTAAGTCAAATCAATTGGATATTATTGCTCTGTTAATAGATGAATGATAAAACTTCTTAGTACGGAAAGCTTTGATTTTTATATATTTATTTGATGAAATATAATTATGCGATTTACGGTAGAGATTTGTAAATAGTTTTTAATGTTACAGTTTAGATTTATCTCAATACATCTTCGTTACTGCTGCCGAAAGTGCCGATCCCCCATAGGTATGTATTTTTTTCAAGAACCGTCCTACTTTTTTTCAACCTATGTGTTTCTCCCCATGTCGGCTCTTTTCTTATTTTACCACAAGCGGTGACAGAGACGAATGAAGCCCTGAACATGTGGGCCAAATAGTGAATTTGGTTATTCGTGGTGACAGGAATTCGTCGTGTTGGTATATTCTGGGTGAACGGATGACACCCTTAATTGAATGGGAAAGGAGCGAAATCAACCAAAAGAGCTCCTTCTTCTTGGACATTTTACTTGGCGTATCGCAGATGTTCCCAGTTAAATGTATAATTCCCGAGAGGGGCGACAAAAACCAATTTCTCATCGAGTTTACATCTCTTATACACAAATGTATACGGAGAATTCAATTAATACAATTATAGCTGACGTAGAAAATAACACAATGGCAAAATGATTGGCGTGTAAATTTGAAATATTGTCGACGGGTGTAAAAGAGAAGAGTTACAAGCAGTTCATTAAAAATTACACAATTCAGCGTTTTGAGTTGGTTTACGCGTGAAAATAGGAAAAGTGCCATTTCAGGATTTTTCAGACCACAAAGGCGAGAGAGAGGGTGACGACAGCTAAAACAGCCCTTTAGTAATGAGATAATTACCGGAACATTAATCAGTCCGGGTTCTCGTTAAATATTTGCCGACGAAGGAATTTGAGAAGGCCTCTTTTCAATCGAATGATTCTCGTCCGTAACAGTTTTTAAAGTTATACACCGCAAACGATCCTCTCAAAGCTTAATTCAGGAGAAGTCAACAGTAGAAAGCTTGTTTGGATTTAATGTCTAGCAGTCTGTGAAGTTATAATTATAATATTAAATATGAATGAATTTACCTTCTTGTTCTGTATGTAGCAGTTCTCTGCAAGATCCTCCTGTACATGGAGCAAACTGCATTTCTCTACCAACACAATCATCACCTCCTAGACAAGTCCTTCTCCTCACCTGGCGACAGTCTCTTCCGCACCTGGACCATTCTGACCACAAACCCCAACGAGATGAACTTCCTCCTCCCATACCGATACCTAAACACCATTTTGTTAAATTAATAAACAGCGCAAACGATTCATTAAACACATTTATAAAATCTTATCCGTGGCTTTGGTTAGTTGTTAACTTACCCAACAACGATTCAGTCTTGTCGTATTGGCTAAGATACAATCCTTCTGCATGCCGGAAAGTGAGCGTGACCAAGACGATATCCAATTATTGTTAGTGCAACATTTATTAGATTGTGTTTAGTATGTAATGCGTGTACCTGTGTGACATGGCTGGCAATCTGGAGACCTTTGAATAGAAGTTCCCGAACAAGTATTTCCACCATTTAAAGGTTGTGGATTTGTGCATGTACGTGTACGGCGTTGTCCTATACTGCCTTCATCTCCTGGACATCGACATGCTGTCCACTGCGACCACGAACTCCAACCACCGTTCACTAATGGAATTAATTAAGATCAATTGATAATATTATATTAATTTATGCCAAAAAAACTCACCATAAACATTCAACAGCGCGGGTTCGGAGACTCTTTTTCCGGCTACATTTTCAGCCACACATGTATAATTCGCCATGTCCTAAATACAAATATAATAATGAATCATGTACTAATGGGTTTTTCGTATAAATAGGCATTACGCAGAGATTCGAAAAATATCGATTTATTTTGATTAAATACATGAAAGATGAAGATGCATTTCTTTAGACCACATAACAGAGTACCGTACTTAACAAAAAAAATCACAATTTTTAAAAAAATATGCTCACTTGATAATGTTAAGTACACTTTTATTTACGAAAAAATCACAATTCGATGGTAAAACTGTCCAATTTTATTTATAAGTAAATCACCATTTTAAAAATGGGTAGAGTGTTTATTTTTAAGTACGGTACTTTGACAAATATAGGTTTTTGTTGCACAGAATTCGTTATGAAGATATTCACAAGCACTTATTTTCAATTATGTCCTTAAATGCTTTACAAGAAAAAAAGTCATATTAATTAGAATAAATCCAAAATAGAAAGTGTGTAAACAAAAAATGAGCTAAGGATTTGCAAGTTGTAACAAGTTTAGACAGTACTATTCTTGTCATATTCATCGATATTATTAAAATAATCGATGAATACAGGTTTTTAAAATAAAAGATTGAAATATAGAGGTCGAAAATGGGCAAAACAAACGACGAAAATTCGTTCCACTCGACAAAGCATTGGTATTTTTTGGTCTTAGTTCATGACTGTACTTGTTAGTTAAGTAGTTATTAGTTCAGGTTTCTATAGATTACCTGAAGAGTCGCCTGGGATATGATCAAGTTTTCTCCAGATATGAGGACCGTGGAGCTGGATCCTGGAAGTATGGGGGATCCATTCTTGAGCCATGTTATCTGAGGGGGCGGTGCACCCACAGGAGGCAAGCACCTTAGTTCACTTTGCTCATACATTTCAACCGATGTCGCCACTGGCGGGGACTCGAACTGCTTACGAAGGTCTGAAACAATCACAATTAAAATATTAAATATTATACTATCCTTTCTTATATAGTTTATGTGGGTGAGCCGCCTCGAGCAACAAGATCACCGCGCATTACAATAAAATAGGTACACTTATTGCTACCGATAAATAAGCACAATACAATATAAATGAATTAATTTTATACTAGTGGCATCGAATGGTGATGTCGTTTTAAAGTCGAGTAGAAATAAAGATGGAATAGGATCAGGATCATCAGTGAAACATCAAATACTTAACGTTGGCAATTTCCAACAGATGTTGTACCAATTACACCCACAAATTATACGGACACAACCTAACATTGCACCATTTCACACACTAATCACCAATCGATTAGAATCATCACACTTTTATTAGACTTGATAATTCAAATCCTAGGGGAATTAAAAAATATTAAATTCACTTTTACCACAAGCAGATCAAAAGAATATTTTATCAAATCCAAGTTTACCTTCAGCAAAGTTTTTTAAATTAAAAGGTATATTACATACCTACCTATCATTATTTCAGGAAGAGCCGCCCTATTTATATCAAACCCTGTGTAAACAAAATATTCATGTAAATCTACTCTAAATTTTTCATAGAGCAAAAATAGATTTCATCAACACTTGATGTAGTTTAAATTAAACCCAAAAATGCAACTGGGACGCATACATTAAAATCAATAGTTACAAACAACATATATGAAGTTCTTTAAATTATGAAATTCCACCATGAATTCACCACACTATCAACAATTCATATTTCTTTTAGATGTTAAATATGAAATAAAGTCTTACAAATTGTTTTGTTTCAATTAAAAAAATTATCACGTTGATTAAACGTGTAATTTTTGGAATAATCGAAATGTATGTTGTTATCCCGTCTATTTTATTAAAAGTACTTAGCTGCGGAATATAAATGAAGTCGATTCATGTACGCAGAAATATAAAATTATATTTCAGTAAAACTATGCACGTGTAAATAATTTCAACATATGTTTCAGGAATATTTCGTTAAGATAAGACCATATGAAATTATTCGGAACGATATTTTAAAAGCTTTCCCGAGGACTACAAATAAAAAGGATGTATATAAATAAACACTGAAGCTTTCAGTACATTTTCTCAGTACAATGTGGCTTCGAGCTTTTCCTCGCAATTAACAAGAAATATACAACGACTCTGGCCGGTTGTATACAAAAGAAACTCGATAAATCGCTACCAAAAAGTCAAAGGTACTAACTGTTTCTTTTTGGCTGCACTTGCCAAGTATCAGATTTGCACTCACCAAAAGCACTAAATAACCAAGCCCCATTTAGCTACTGGAAACTCAATTTCTAATGGACATTAAAACAAACACCATTTAACCGGTTGGATTCATAAAATGAAACCTTATATCCTGAATAGTATTTCCGCAAATAAATCTTTCAATGAAGAAAATACAAAGAAGGTTCATCGTATGTAGGAACGTATTTTATGGTTTGGCTACAACCTTCATTAGCACTATAAATATTATATATAAATTTATTATTTATTAACCAATTGTGATATTGGTAAACATTTCAGTAGACTTTAACGAATAATAAAAAGCCTAAATATTGGAATAAAATCTTTCTGTAGTTTCGAGTTCAAAATTAATTTTACAGATTTCAAAGATGTTCTAACTCAAATATAATAGGGAAACTTAATTACCCATACTTTTCATTAAATAGATATAAACCACCACCGAGTCTTTTATTTATTTTAATGTAAATTAAATGCAATAATCCTGAAAAAAGAATCAACTCAATATTAACAAATAAGTGTCAACAAGTGTCGAAAAAATGGTTGATGGATTTTTTGTACTCTTTGAAAAAAGAATTAAAATATCTAACATTATAAATTATTTATATTAATCTATTTAATAATTAGTGTATATTTTTTACATAGTAATTATGGTATTAAGGTACATATAATATTTTAATTTGGGTCCCAAGCATACACATGAAAGGAATCTTTGTGTAAGGATAATAGGTTTAATCTGCCCCTTCAGTTACAACAATTAGAAAGGACAAATGTATTCATAGGTCGCGCCTGAAACAACAATAACAAAGTAGTGCTTTTGGTTGACAAACCTCAGTTAAGCCTTGCAGGAAACAAGGACCCGGTTATTATAGGAAGAGTCCACAGGAACAGGATGTATAGGCGCACGTCCAAAAGGAATTAGTCAAAGGGAGTACTTCTACGTGACATTGTTAAACACTACCCTACAACATCTGCGATTGCCTAACATTTGTATTGCAGGGATCTTCCATATTTACAGACCGACAAATTTAGCTGTAATGCTTGTATCAAATAATATTTTCATTATAATATATCAAATTTATCTATTTAGTTCTATTAGACGTTTGAAATGTATCTATATTGTATATTCTGCACTATGACACGCGGTCAACCAATCGATCTTCATTTATGAAACGTGTACCCACAATCAATATTGCCCCCATTTCAAAATTCTATAAATAAATACGATGGTAAATTATATCGAGACTTTCTGTGGCATATTATTTTTGAATATTAACCTTGTTTTCTTCTAAAACCATATTAATTACATATTATTAAACCTACTATTAAATAATATATGGGTTAGAACTTCAATTTTACGTATGAATTTGATTGTATTTAGATTTAAGCATAATATTTTATTATAACTGTTACTCATTTTTAATTTAAATAAAAATTCTCATGTTAATTAGTAAAAAAAAATTATATACTCTGTATACCTAAGTCTAATTCATAAGATGTATAATTCATAATTAATTAAAAATAAGAAATATTTTGTCCTCTTCAATTAATGTCCAAAAAAACATGTCTGTAAACTTATTAAGACATTAAGAATTATATTATACAGGGCGGGCTTGAACTAATTGAGAATTTTAGGGGGTGATTGAATATCTTAAAAATATTAAATATTGTCAAAAAGAATTTATTATTAATTAAAAATTAAGACAATATACATGACACAGCCACTACTGTATATTTCACAGAAACAGCTGATTCCAAGATGGTGGCCCAAACTCGATTCCGAATATTTTTTGTTTAAATATTAAATTGTTTTTTTTTTCCACTTATTTTTGCGATACCCTACCACTCCGTAAAATATTCTCAGTTAGTTAAATTCCACCCCATATATTTATGGGAGCTTTTGATATAAATTAAAGTAATAATGTTAATGATATGTTATAAATTATCATGTTCTTGTGTAGGTATATGGAATAAAATATGATTATGTAAATTTTATAGTAATGTATTTATCATGGATACAATTAAACGACCAATAATAATAGCTATAACACAAAGAAGCGGATATATCTATACTCTGTCATTATAAAAATTAAATAAACGAATAAAGCATACACTCTTGAATAAACATTTCACATGATATTGTGTTGTGTGTAATATGATTGCAAGAGTCATGATGATCACGGAGGATCGATCCATTAAGCTGATGATTGACATGGATAAATGAGCTCGGCTGATTTAAATACATTTTTATGCGAAGAGAAGATGGCATAGGAAAGCAATTACCCGGTATGACTAATGATTATATATCCGGGAGGCTGTAAAGGCCATTATTGCTATGAGCACGATTTCAATTTTGAGGTTAGTCAGTAGTGGTGCATGGAGACTGTGGGTGGTAGCAAATACTACAGGACCCTTCCCACGACATCTTGGAGACTTCATACTGATCCTACTATTGCATTACCAAATACTATCTTCATATATGTATATATTACAATTTCTATATTATGCATAAGCATAAGCAAAAACTCATATCAATAAAATTCGAATTGTCCAAAACATGTGTCTTAAGCTGGCCTTAGATCTTGAACCTGGCACATTTCTTAAAGAAGTCCACGAGGACATTAAGTTAAAAATGATCAAAGCAAATATCGTAGATTTGAGTAAAAAACATTACACTAAAATGACCAACTTTCCGACTATCCCAATCATAAGACATGTAAATAAAACCAAATATGCCTCGAGGAAACCAAAGTTCATTTTACCAATGGACTTCAAATAAAAAAGTGTAAATGTCTAGTAATCCACTCAACTCGAATTTGGTTTTACCCAAACAAGCTGTTATTTAGTTTTTAAGCATTATATTTTGAGAATATTGCTTTTATTATTGTTATTATTTATTAATCTTCAAATTTGTAAATGGGTTTTAATTTTTTTCCCATATATATATTGCTTGGGTAAAACCAAAATTAAGTTGAGTGGATTATTAGAAATTTACACTTTATTTTAAAAAATAATATCATTTTTGGGAGTCCATTGGTAAAATAAACTTTGGGTTAGTCGGGAATCTTATATCTTCGAATCAATTGAACGCATTTTAAAAAAGGCTTCCTTTTAACCGAAATAGTTAATGTATGCATGCTTAAGTTTTCTCGTTTTTAATATCATATCACCTCAAAATAATTCTTTTGACATTTTTTACTCATATTGGGTGTTTATTAGAGGTGTAAAATATGATATTGTAGCGAAAGACTTTCAGTTTCTTAATGGTCATTTTACATTGACAATTTCATTTATAAACCCTCCCATTACAAATAATAAGAATCAACTGCATACCAAGAATGAAATCCTAATTTTGATTTCTTTGGTAGTATTTTTTCATTAAAATGTATGAATTAAAAGGTATTATGGGTGGCATTTTAGCGAATTGTACACGGTTGATGATTAAAGAAAAATGTCTGGTCTGGGATATACTACAATTCCAAATTAAACTTAACGTAAAAAATTACTCTCTCGTTAATTATAACTAAAAACACGAGATAATGTTAAGAGCACATTGGTATGAGTATGCGACGTGTCCAAAGGCGAAATAGAGCAATAGAAGCGAGGCAAATAATTTATCCAATTTGAATTATAGGCGACTGCAAGTTTGTAGACGATTTAAAGTTATCCGACATTACTCGAACTTGAGACCATACTACACAGTAATAATATTATACTACGACAAACCTTCGTATGGAGAATCGAAAATGGATACTTACTGCACTTCCCTATTACATTGGCTCCTACGTTTCAATTATAGGCTAACTAAATTAAAATATACATTTATAGAACCCTCCACTACGGTCATTTTCATATTCAGTCTGTTATTCAATTATAACAAGGTTCAAATGCTATTTTAAAGAATACATATTCAGATAACCAGCCAGAGAATCGAGAATAATATTAATAAAATCCAGATCGATCGTCTTGATCCAGGTTTAAAAATTCCTGATTTGAACCATTAAATAAATGAAGGCTTGGACAATCAAAAGCTCCCAAATCCATTTTTTTTTTCATATTGGGCTTATAATTTCTAATGATATCACAGCATAATAGCCAGCATAATAGCTCTACAAATACTGTGGTCATGGGTTCAAATCCCACTCAAGTCAAGATTTTTTAATTGATTTGATCGGTTATTACGACTGGGAGATCGGGAATAATATAAATAAAATCCCGATCGATCGTCTTCATCTAGGTTTATTCTGATTTCCTGGATTGTAAGGAAAATACTGAGGCGATTATTAAGTCGGGCAGAGCCACTCTGTCGGTGACATGTGTAACTAGTAATAGTTAAGATCACCGACAGACAATTAACACGTTGTTGTGTATAAAAAACCCTCTCAAAAAGCTCCATCAGAGATGTAGGTTCTCTGGTATTCCAGACGACTGTTTTCTCTTAATAATAATTTAAAAAAAAGAAACAATCGGTTGAAAATAAACACACGAAATACAATTACATGATTGTTATCACCATATGTTATTTAAGAGATTTTTTGTGGATTTAATCTGTTAATCATCTCTTATTTTATTACATTTACACATGTCGCAAAGGCGCTTCTATCAGACACAATTTATAATTTGAACAGAAGTATTAATTGCAATCTAGAAAACTATAGCAAATCTTAATCAAGACGATCTATATCGTAGTAGCAATAGCTGATCTATTATAATTATTATTTTTTTTAATTCCAACAATAATTCATTCTTATTTAATTATTTAAAACAGTCTTTAACCATATCCCTTAAGGGTCTAAGCCATTTCAACAGTTTAGTTTAATTTGTAGTAATTTAGACTCTAAAATTTAATACTCAGTCTTTTCCTCATCATTTATTTGTAAGATCAGCAAATTACTACGATATATTTAGTCATTAATAGAGAAAAATCCATTCCGCATTGATTCTTAGAATATATTATTTTGTAAAATTTATTTGATACTGCTTAATATGATAAAAAAAATATGCTTGCTTGTGATAAAGTATGTTAATATTTATCTCCCAGTGCTGTAATAATAATCAAAAAGATATCTAATAGTCATTTTAAAACTTCTCACAAGCCATAAAACTATTGCTCAATGTTTTACCAAGTTGTAGTATGGAAATAAGGGTTCACTTGTAGAAGACTCCTAGGGGGAATTAGTAAAACATCTTGAAAGAAGACAAACTCGCTACCTAATTGTCGGTCTTTAATAATTGGAGGCACCGTCGTACGTGATGCTGAAGCCAAAGTTTCTCAGGATATTAAGGGTGAGATGGAGGAGCATCCTTGCTAGTCTCCTTGGGGTGGTTATACACAGTTTTGAATTAAATTGTTATAACGAGTTAAAGGCTGTTGGAAAATAGCGAGTCTTACATCTGTTACATTCAGAACATACCTATAATATTATTTAATGACACTTAATTGATAATTCATAGTTATCTATTTAAATATATTATTATCTCAGGGTTGCCATTTTTATTACAAATAATCGTTAATCATATTTTATGATAATAACAATTTTAGTCGAATTTGTTATTTGGTTTTTATTTATACATACATATATGCCCCGAGGTGCTTTTTGAGAGGTTTTTTTAGACACAAAAACTCTTTAATGTATTTTCCGTTGGTTATTTTAATTATTAAAAGTTATACAGGTCACCGACAGAGTGGCTCTGTCTGACTTACCTTAGTATTTACTTTGAAATCCAAAAAAAAAAATCAGAGTAATCCTGGATCAAGACGATCAATCGGAATTTTATTAATATTATTCCTGATCTCCCATCGTAATAACCAATTAAATCAATATTTTTTGAGCGGGATTTGAACCTATGGTTGTATTTGAACCCTTGAGCTAGTTATTTTGTGTAAATTAATTTTAAATTAACATTTATCTAACTAATCATCATCGCAGTCACGAGTCAGAAGACATTCCTAATCTCCAAGATGTAATATATAATAAATTTTTTACTTAGATTTAAGATTTGAACCCGTAATCAAAGTATTTGTAGCTATGCGCCTCATTTTCTAAGCTTATTTATTGGGCAATATGATTTTATAATATTAAATTGCGTGATATCAATATATATTTAATCGCAAAACAAGTTACAATTATATAATAACGAGTGTTCTATTTTATTTTCTAAATCGCTTGTGTCAAAATACAGTACGTATAATTTATAGCGAAATAGGGATTTTCGCTTACATTTTGGACTTTGGCTGGTTTGCGCATGGATTACTTGTTCAATGGTTTATACATCATTAAACTTGTAGCTGAGAGAGATAGTCGAGTCACTTTTTGAACATCCTGACCTGAATACATTTCATAAAGGTATTGTTATATTCGGGGTGCATAATTGATAGTCGCGTAATAAACATAAAAAATCAACCCCAATGTCAGAAAGGTTGTGGTATTATAACAACAATAGGGGGTAACATCAGTATTAAATAAATTGTACTCACATGCAACTTCCACATAGGCAGGCTGACTCCTGATATGTCCAGCTCCGGTCCAGGCAATACAATCACACCTGAACCTGTCCTTCCCGAAGTACTCCTCGACCTGGTTCCTGGTCACGTTGCATTCAGCCTCCACAATCCTCACACCTGACTGAGGATCCACAAACTCCAATGGAGAGCCATTGCAGCGGACGCCATTGCATTTGAAGTACACCTGACGGGAATAATGTATATCTTCAGTTCCAGCTTAGCACAAATGTACTTCTACTACATAACACTTAATGTAATGTCGTTTTCCCCGTAAGAAAAATATATTACCATACTAAAAAGAACATATAAAACAACTGTATACTCTAATGTAATAATCAACATAAAAAGGTTATACAGAGTGGACTTTTGAGAGGGAGAATCGACAAAAATCATTTAATGGAAATTATGTATCGCAAAAATTTATTTATTTTATTAAATAAACTCAACTTATCTCCACTTGTTCATCGATATTTATTCGAAATGCATGGCTTTTTTTTAGCATAGTACCCAAATCATGAAATTATTTTAAAACTATCTCTCGTTGAATTCCTCCTAATTATTTATTTATTTATATACACCCCGATGAAATTTTTATAGCATTGTTTAGACACATAAACGTGTTCATTCATTGTTTGTCGATGATTTTAAGTATTACTAGTTACACAGGTCATCGACAGAGTGGCTCTGCCTGACTTAATAATCGCCTTAGTATTTACCTTCCAATCTAGGAAATCAGAGTAAATATAGATCAGATGATTGATAATTTTATTAATATTATTCCCGACATAACAAAAGATCAATTTTTTATTTACTTGAGCGGGATTTGAACCCATGACCAAAATATTTGTAGCCTCTCGCATTATCCCCTGAGCTATTACGCTGGTTATTTTATATTAGATATTTCCTAATTCAATATCTGTTTTTTAGTATTCAAGACACATTTTTAATTCACCAATCAACATTTCAAATAGGATTTATAATATATAAATTAATTAATTTTATTACATACCTTCAATGCATTAGCCGCTCTACATTGAAGACTTGCAGGTTTATTTTTAATCACAAAAGCATCTTTTGGCTCAATCAAAAACACAGGCAAATTATCTGAATCTGGCCTTAAAAGCTGATCAGAACCGAGGGGAGCCAATTTTCTCTGGTCTTCTTCATCATCATCAAGATCTTCAATGTCTGTTGGTCTGCTTTGCTTATCAGCGACATGAGGCTTTACATCATAATTTTCGTAATCCAAATCATCGTCCATCTCCTGCTTGTGTCTCTCAAATGGAAACTTATGGGAAGGATTATATGGATCATAAGCTTCTGGGTGAAGTGGCAGTGATTCCTGTACTGATTTGTATTGATTTGTTGATGCTGATGATTCAGTTGTAGGACTTGTATTATTCATTCCATCGATAGCGTCATCGGTCATAGGTTTACCTATATAAAAATAATATATTAAATTACATGTTTCTGTGAAAAAAGTCTCGCCTCGATAATAATAATCTGAATCACGGATTGATTTCTCTATTTGTTTGTTCAAAACACACTAAGCATCTGAACTGATAAAAGTGTGTAAATATAAGAATCCAGTAGCGACGACAGACGACCGCCTCGAGATATTTTTGAACTAGTATTTATAAAAACAGTCAAGACGAACTTTAAAACTGATTCAAGAAATACTTCATCTGTATTCAGACAATATTTTTACCGACAATAACCAATCGTGACTATGGAATATTAGTTGTCCGATGTCGCCCATACTAAATGGTCTCGAAAACAATTAGTTTTAAACACGCTGTTAATGAACTGGCTACACTGTATTACATATTGAATAATACATTCACAAAATAACTACACTCGTTATAGTCAAGTCGCTACATTTAATTCCTAGGATTAATTCCGACGTGTGTCAGGGCCAATTACAGTACATCAATTAACACGTTATGTAGTAATGAAATTAACGTGGAAAATACTTTAAATTTCAACGAAAAAACAGCTAATCGTGTGTGAAAATAAATGGCTTTACTCCTATAATAGTAAATAATATGTCCACTGCATGTATTCCATGTTATGAGCTTATTCACAATATAAATTAGATTGAACATTCAACAAGTAATGTACTGTAAAATTCTATTATGGAGTAAATAAATGCACTTTTTAATATAATGTATAAATATAGCCAAAATGCAATATTATAATTAGTAATAGATGATTTAATTTGTAAAATCCTTACATTCAAGATTGGGTTAAAGTAAAAGAAACTTTATTGATTGATTACAATTCTTCTTAAATGCTTTTATTAAAAAAACATTTAATAAAGTTTATGTAACGGATCATTTAGATTACGCGCCATCTTGGTTATGTGACGTTAAGATCAGTTTCGCTTTAAGTATTGTCTTTTAAAATGGATAAATATACGCCACAATAATGTAAGAGTAGTGACAATATTTATTGAAAATAATCGTTCCATTAATGCCACTCAGCCAGCCTGCGAAACGGATCTAAACGTCACATAACCAAGATGGCGTACAATCAAAATGGTAGCGGGACTTTTACCCCATCCGTAATATTATTAAAATATTAATCTTATACATTGATCAAATATTCTAAAATAGAATCCGCATCAACATTAATGGGTTTTCAAAAATATTTCGCCATAATCTTTGGGGCTATATTCATCATATCACCCAGTATAATATTTTCCAGGATTTATTTTTTATTTAATTGATACGTCTGCTTACATAAGGAGTATATTTTTTGGTTTAAATGCAAGTGGGTTAGTAGTGTGTATAGGATTGATAGTTACCTTCCCTATGTCGCGTGACAGAGGCGAGCGTGCAGGTTATCAGGAGTAAAGATAACACTGCTATTATCACACAAGTCCCTCTTGCCATGTTGATCACTCCTCACTTAAATAACACTATTATATTACAGGGCCTTTCCATAATAACACCATCACTTCGTACATTCTATTATGTACCGGCAACACACCTGGAACAACAGATAAATAGACATTAATATAAGCCAATAATCCTAACATACAAATATTGACATCTGTACCGTCACTTCACCCTAGGGTAATATATCATTTATGTATAAATTTAACAAAAAATCCATGAGCTCGATATACCGATCCGTTAATTATAATTAAAATAATAATACAAATATTCGTAGTTTAAGAGCATTGAAATCATTTTATCCATATTTGATTTACTATGGATTTACTTGATATCATGCAATTAAATATCATAAAATCATATTGCCCAATAAACTAGCATTGAGAATAAGGCGCATGGCTACAAATACTGTGATTACTGGTTCAAATCTGCGTAAAAAATATATTATATATTGGGTTTTGGTGAGGAATATTTCCTAAATCGTGACTGTGACGATGAATATCTAAATAAACTATTAACATGTTAAATTCAAAATAAATTTACACATAATAATCAGTGTAATAGCTTAGGGGATAAGGCGGGTGGCTACAAATACTGTAGTCATGGGTTCAAATCCCGCTCAAGACAAAAAAAAAATTGATTAGTTATTAAGACTGGGAGATCCAGGTCGATTGTCTTGATCCAAGCTTACTCTGATTACCTGGATTATAAGGTAATTTTTTTAGCGATTAGTCTGGCAGAGCCTTTGCTTCCTTGTAATAGTAAAAATCACCGACAGACAATGAATTAACACGTTATTGTGTCTAAAAAATCAATGTTTGTAAAAACCCTTCAAAAAAGCCAAAAATAAATAAATTCAACAGTCAAGCAATCTAATCCACAATAAAACGCAGCATAGGAATAAATATATGATATGTATCTGTATATTTCTATTATTATTAAATATATATATTTTAATATTTTGCCATTCGAATCTATGATGATGAATTCTATGAAATTTTCAAATAACTTACAGGACATCCCAAATTAGCGTAATCCAACCACAGCACTCGAAATGTGTACTAAATGCAGGTATTATTCGTTGAAGAGACATACACTCGAGTTTACCTGAAGGTGCACAAAACACACAATATTATTGTAAATGCGTGCACTCAGGAGCTCTTCAAATAATACAATGAGCGTTCTCCAGCATCCATTATTGACACATTTTAAAGAAACTTGGTCGTGGAGGTCTGGTCTAGGTATATGTTCCCATAGGATCCACGGTCATATGTCATTGATTTTTTATACACGATACAATGGCTCCATATGCTCATCCTGAGGTGAACATCGCCACCGATTCTAAAACCCTGCACACACATGTGCGACCAATAAATACCATTGAAATAACAATATTATATTCAAAAGAAATACGACATTATCATTAACACCGCACTATGCAAACATTGACATAGATTTTTTGTCATAAGTGGGATTTTAACACTTTCTACCAGCATATTTTATACATATATCCATTGACAGTATTAGATCGTATTGTATCCGATACTTATAAAAAAATTTTTATTAAAAAATGTTCTCTATTAGAAAATGTATTCATATAACAAAGGTTACAAAATAGTACAATGGATAAATATAAATCAATAATGTTTGTATATATTTGCGGACTTGGGTGAACTCTTTTCCACCAATTCTGCCACCTACAGAGCTTGTTTAGGAGATATCTAATAAAGTATTTTATATACATTATATTTATAATACTATTTTTATATATTTACTTTTCATTTTTGTTTTAAACCTTTTTTATTATTATTATTGTTGTCTTGTCTGTAAAAAAAGCTCTTATGAGCGTTTATATGGAAATAAATATATCACTTAATTAATTTTAATGTATAACGATCCTTTTTGTTGTATCCTTATTACATAACTATGCGTTAAAATTATGATTATTATTAAAAAAACATTTTTATTTTCTGCACACTTAGATCCTAAGAAGTATTAGTTATGAAAGATTATAAATTTAAAATATGAATAAAATAAGTATTATTTACGAGAGTTTGGGATCTGATATCAGTCTCATTGAATATGATGAGAGCGAACCGAGAACATTTTGACTTGCAAATCCACTCTTTAGGACTATTTACTGCATCTCATTTGTCGGAATAAATTCTGTTTTAGATTGGCAAGCTAACCAGTAGTTATTTTTTCAGCATTTGGGAGTGTAGATTCCCATTAAGAGTGAACGGAGTTAGTTTGGTCCGGTAGTAAATCGATTATGCGTCCAATCTGAGCAAGAGTAAGTCGAGCTCGTCATTAGTTCTCGTCGGGCGTCTCGAATTATCAAAGAGCTTTACACTACACTAAAGTAGAATACAGTACAGTAAACTAGAGTACAGCTATTAAAGCTAAATTCAGAACCAGCGGACTTGGACGAGACACAAAGGCGTAACGGTGTACAAGAAGAACCCCAACCGTTCTCTCTCTACCTTCCCTCGGTGCAGGGAACAACCTCCTACAGAACAAGATGCCGAGATTCGAATCCTATTGTGTTACACAAATAATATATTGTATTATTGCACACGAGGTAGAAATATAGCAGTGGATGGCCGCTATATTGGCGTTTAATTGAATTCTAACGTGGCACGAATTACATTCATGTGCTCCAAGTCACACTCTGGCCTTCGACCGTGATTTAACTAATAATTTAATAACATTTATTAAATATCACCGTAATTTTGATTAATCGATGATTCGTTAAAACAGGCAACTAGATGAAATAATCATCACAAAGCACAGATTGTTTAGTTATTATTGTGTAATATAATTTATCTTGAATAGGTTGGCATGTCTTCTTCATCTTTTGATATGGAACAAAGAGAAACCGCCGCTTTTTGCCGCAAATCTCATGCTGTTCCATTGTTACACCGGATTGAATACATTCGAGAACAGGATTATAATGCGAATATAACTATCCATTATATGCCATTTTGTGGTTACTATACAACATCGTGTTTTTGACAATAAGACATCATCGAAAAATCATTAGCAACGTGTGAAATCATTTACAGCCTGCGGCGTTTATTTCGATACTGAGTCTCTTTTAAGTTTTTACTTATTAGATAATAGTCCTGTACTATGTAGTTTATAAAAATTAATAATTACCAGCATTATAGCTGAGGGGATAAGACAAAAAATGTGGTCATGGTTTCAAATCCTGCTTGATTAAAAAAATGATGTAATCGGTTATAACGAGTGGGTGATCGAGAACAATATTAATAAAACGCCGGTCTTTATCTAGGTTTACCCCAATTTCCTTGACTGTAAAATAAATATTGAGGCGTCGATGAACTGTGTAACTAACTTTTTCTAATGTTTACGGCCTTTCTTATCATATACCGTTGCTTTATATAGAATCATTTAGTCTCTAAAGATGACTACATGTTCGTAGTCGAAAGCGCTTAGACTGTAATAAAAATGTAGTGGAAATTAAAAACTTATTCCTTTAAATAATTATGGAATTCCATCAAGTATTCAACACGATCAATAATTTAATTATATAGATTACATATTTTTACTTATATATGGAAAATATAATATTAACCTAAAGAAACATTCACCGTTGAGTTCAATAATGAATAAATAATTATTGGGGAGCTTATAAGGCTTGAGTAATCAAAAATATATTTTAAATAACCACCACCCAAATCCTATTCTATCCCAGCTTGTGCTTGTAAAAGGAATTAAACGGGTTATGCACCTTTGCCGATTGCAATGGCAATTCAATCAAGCCACACAAAAAAATGACGACTAAAATAATCCAAGGACTGAGCTTACATTTAATACGTACGTAAAAAAACGTAGAAAATCTATTTGGATATATTTTGTCTTACATAACTGTGTTTTTTATGTAGCAGCTTTTGCATGAAACAGACAGCTGTCATTGTTATGTTGAATTAATATTGTGAGAAATTAAACACTCGATAAAAAGTATTGAAAATTGATCAGACTATAAACAGAGGAGTAAGTATTTATTTAATACAATTCTAAAGTAAATGAATTGTGTGTGTTATTTGATTAATATAATATATGTGTTCGGATTAAGTATACTGATAGGTATTGAGTGAAGTCACATAGTTGTTGGGGGTTAAAATGCGAACGAGCATCTCGAGTGTTGTCCAGTATCTCGATCAATAATGGGTGTAATTACAGGTGGAGAAGGTAGAGAAGCCGCCATCGCCGCTACTACCTGTCGGACACTTATTATATGTACAATATAAGAATATATCCAGTACAGGTACAACCTTTAAATATTCGAAGCGGACAAGACGTAATGAGCGCGTGTCCAAGCCTAAATAATTACTTCATTTCACCGCTCAAATTACACCCTCGAGTACCATTATACGACTTTTCGCATCACCACAACCCACTTTTTAAAAACAAGAAACGATCTTTTTAATAACCCCGATCGAAACATATACTTGAGAACAGGTCGTGTTCGACCAATGAACATTCTTACGTCTGTACTTCATACATAAAAATATTATTATAACAAACGTGTGCATTTAATTAATATATCTATATATGAATGTATAAAAAACAATTGAGTGTTGAAAAAAATAAAACAAATACTATATAAGTGTCAAATATTCCAAAATTTAACTACAATTGAAAAAAAACACCCTTTCTAGTGCCTAAATACAAAATTGTACAATGTCAACTTCAATAAATTTTTATACAGATACGAATAACTTCATTTACGAAAATTTTATTAAAAATATACTAATAATAATTCAGATATACATTCTCATTTCCTTTGATAAATATTGTATTACCAACCATTTCATTCTCGTGCTTTAAAGCAAGGAACTTAGTTTCTATAGTACGGTTCAGAGACTCTGAAAAAGCCTTTAATAAATATATTTTAAACATAATTCGAATTATTTGATTAATTTACTCTTATCTAAAACAATATAACATAGATATCAATTAATAATAAAATTATAAAATTGATGTTACAATGAATAATTGACAATTTGATAATTCAAAATATATATAATACCGTAACAATTTTCAATGACAGACAAAAGTTCTAATAAACTTTTACCCCGTCAATTGTTTTAACTTTAAATGACGATGGATCGGCTGAATTGAAACTTTTATAAAAGGATACATATAAAGTACATTGGAAGAATGTTCACTATCAAAGCTATCGACTACAAGGAAACTCCATTACAATCCGGAGGCCACCAAAAAGTGCCTTTCGAGGTTAGAATCAATATTACCACAACCATGTTTGGCATAATAAAATAGCAAATATAAAATAATGAACAAGACTTTAAGTATTCGAAAAAGCATTTGGGTTACATATTTATAATAAGCGACTTTTTGTTTTTTTATTAACAGAATGTCACAATCAAATCGTTGATATTTATTTGTGTCTTGTGCATAATCAATAGAATAATGTTTTTTCATAAATATGGCTTTGAAATTGCTTCCTTCCGCTTATTGATGGCCTCTAAAAATATATTCATGCAAAAAATACACAATTACCGGCGGACGTTGTGTTCATTAATAGCTTTTGTATTTAATAAAATATTATCGAATCCCAACAAAAAAACGATCCGTAAAATATTCGATCCAAACACTGCTGTTGGAGAAACTGAAGCGGTAATCATATCCTGGATTAATATCTACTTTTAACGATTTTAATTCCTGGAGAAACAGGAAAACGAATATACCTAGTAATAATGTACATAATCGATTCCTGTTTGTATCTATTTCTAAAAGCAAGATGGTTGATGTATGCCTGTATCTGGTTTATTTCACATTTGTGTCTACTTGACAGAGACTCAATGCCCATCTTTATAACATCCATTTATTTGTTTTACACAAACAAGTTATTGTAAAGTACAATGTGAGCTTGAAGCTCTCTAATGAAGTAAAGTTAATTTTGATTTCCTGGTATTTTTATTAAACAAATTCTTTATTAAATATAATTTACATACAATGTTTTGATACATTATGATTAGATGTTGCAATATCAATTTATAGACTAAGTCTTTAACTTATTTTAATACGGAGTACAATCAATTGGTAATTAAAATAATTAATAAGTCATAATAACATAATTTATGGGAAAAAATACAAAAACCCACTTGTAGAAAAACTAAAATGTATCTAATACATTATAAACACAAAAAATATATAATTTAAACATATAAACAAATCGCCTGCTCCAGCGTATAATATCGTAAGTGCAAAAAAAAACTGTGAGCTCTTAAGTCTTTATGGAACTGAGCCACATATTCAATCTGGTAACACTGCCTGTCACGTGTCACTCGGTTTAATTATTATTTATAACATATAACAGTTTACGATTAAATACCTTCTATTGACAGATACATGAAATGTGTTATAAATAATGAATGAATCTACATTAGTTGCCGGTCAAATAGGACTATTTTACTATTTCGAAAAAGTGCCACTTGATAGGTTAAATAATGATTGAAAATCAACATTTTTTGACGTTTCATACATTTCATACATGCAATATGTGGCTCAATTCCATAAAGACTTGAAAGCATACTGATTTTTTGCACTTACGATTATATACGCTGGAGCAGGACAAATACTTAATACTATATGAATAAAACAAAAATATTGTGAAACAGAAATATAGTGGAGACAGACAAAATCAAATGTGTTTGTGAAATATCGCTGTAAATTTCGTTTATTTGAAACATTTGATTTTGTTAACATTTTGTATCAAGAAGTTTTGTTATAAGGTTTATTGCATAAATTTGTGATAAGCTCTTCCCCTGTTTTTAATTTGATAATTTCATGAATCTCTCTTGGGTACGTCCCAGGACCAACATAAGTTTAGTATCATTTTAAGGTACTTATTTTAGATGATTTGGAGCTTTTGTGATATGAGTGATTTCCTGGTATGCAAATTTAAGACCATGAAGGTTATTAATTAGTACAAAGCCGCCGAATTGGCAATTATTTACCAGGTAATCGATAATGTATGATAGTACACCACCATCAATCACGTAGAGGTTTTGTAGAGCCACTAGACACTAGAGTTGGATAGTTAATGCGTTGAGATAACATTCGAGATGAACTATTGAAATTTTATGCAAGCATAATGAAAGAATCGTTCGGAGATGTATTAATATTCATTGTGGGAGGCCGCAGTCGAGTGGAATACGTAATCCGATCGTGCCGGGTTCTATTTCCTGTCAATGTGGATACAGATCCCACGTGAAAATATCGAAGCCTGGCTCGGTTACTTGCTTTCCACTATTGGACTTAATAACCGTGCAACTATTACTCTTCAAGTCTTCAAATGACCGCATTCACTACGACCAAGATCCGGGAAATCTGTTCAGAGCACGAGGATTAGGCATCGACGAATATTGCATTTGATACCAATCGCAAGTTATAAAAATGCATACAATATTCATCATCATCAGCATAAGCACTCCAGTTCAGTGATGAACCAAGGCTTCCCGCACCAGCATCTTCCACTTAATATTAATTCCTGAACTCCTAACTACCTTATAGAACTCGTCCGCCCACCTTAGCCTAGGTCTACCCTGCCTTCTCTTACCCACAGGCTTGCTGGATAGTATTTCCGATACTATCCCTCCTGCTCTTTAACCCAACCTAATGTTAAAGCCCTACTAAACTGCACTACGTTCACGCTCTTATATAATGAGTAAATCTCATCGTTCCGTCTAATTCTAAATAGTCCCGGTGCCGCATACAATATTGAATTGACATAATCCTGAATAAATTAACCATATCCTTAAACCAATCAGGTGCAGGAATCTAAAACCTGCGTGTCCTGGTTTTGCCCAGATAGTCTATCAATCCACTAAGTTACGACTACAAATTTTGTTTTTTTTTGACACAGCGTGTTATTTCATTCTGTCAACTATTACTAGTTAAATTATTGATGGAATTCCATAATTATTTAAAGAAATAAATTTTTAATTTCTATGTCTAAGCGCTTTCAATTACCAACGTGTAGTTATTTTCAGAGACTAAATGATTCTTTATAAAGCAATAATATGATAGAAGAGGCCACAAACATTGTAAAAAGTTACTAGTTACATAGATCATCGACTTAATAATCGCCTCAGTATTTATTTTACAACGCAGGAAATTAGGGTAAACCTGGATTAAGGCGATAAACCAGTATTTTATTATTATAAGATCTCCCAGTCGTAATAACCGATCAAAATTTTTTTTTTACTTGAGCGGGATTTGAAACCATGACCACAATATTTGTAGCCATGCGCCTTATCCCCTCAGCTATAATTAATAATTTATTTAAACTACATAATACAAGACTATTAGCTAATAAGTAAAAAATGCTCCATGTTAGAAATAGGTGATGTATTCTTATTCTCATGTCATGGGTTACGATCCTTAAAAAATATTCGACTGGGAGAAATAGTGAGAATAATTAAGCATTAAAATTAATTTAATAAAATGCCGATCATCCCAACAAAGTTTAATCTAATTTCCTGAATTGTCAAGTGTCGTCAGTTGGTGACTTGTGTAACTGGAATAATTTACACATTTTTAAGTATTACTTAAGAATGTAAAAATAGCTCAATCGATTAAAACTAATATGTACACATTTATATGTAGTTTGTAAAGCTGGTGGTATATGACTGTAGTAATTAAAAAAACCTTACATATAGAATAGGATACAAATACAAAACCCCAGCGAAGAAATAATGTGTGTATTGAAAAGAGAATAAGAAAGGTTTTCATTAGTGAAGCGATGATAAATCAAAGGGCTGGCAAGTCGTTCCGTGCCACTGATTATGATACACTGCTCACAACAACTTAAAACGATACACAGCTAACACTAAATATACTCGCCATTTTTATTCTAAGAGTATTTCGAGACCATCTTGGATGTTGTCAATTACTGTCTTCGCTTTGAACACAAGAAAAATGAATCATCGGCCGAGTGAAAAAGTCATTAAACATACGTCACAGAATCATCTCATGCGCTACTATATCATCGCTCATCCAACCTTGTGTGGTTAATATTTGGCAATATTAATAATAAACGACAAAACTAATTTAAAGGGACGCGTTACACGTTTAATGTTGAACATTTTTCTAGTACATTATTTTTTATAAATTTAATAATTTGTTCAGCATGTGCATATAACAGTCGAGTTACTATGATTATCTGGACTGTCACCGCTATGAGTTTCTAATAAAACAATTTTAAAAATGAAAAAGAATTTGAACAAGAGTTAATAAAAAAAGGCAAAACATAAATATTTAAAAAAAAGATCAATGGAAGAATAGAGCCAGTCCGTTAATTTGTGGATATTTTATGATTTTTTTTTAACAATGTTAATAGAGAATTTTTTTAATTTATTTTCCCCTACTAATTAATTAATTACAAATAAATTAATACACTGGTTTAATAAACAATTTATATTTAATATATATACGCTTTTAAGCCATTTAATTCAAAAGCAATATAATAATGAGGTTAACAAGAAAGTAAACATAAAAAACGACATAGTAATGGAGATAAATGAATATTTAAAATAAATAAAGGTGATATAAATTTGTAAATTCCGAATATGTTGCAAATAAAAATATATTTTTAACCAAATTTTATATTTGTGTGACTTATTTCATTTAACCTCCGGTCGTTGTATTTTATATACATTACTCAAAGATGCACAAGAATTTATGGACTGGCCTTATATATTTTTTACTAGAAATAAGGCTCTTGGGAAACATACAAGCAGTTAATTAATTTTCGAATAATAATTCCACGTGTATTTGGCCTTGTGATCTTTTCTCCGTATCCGTAGTAATGAATAAACAATGTGACATCATACGAAGAATTTCTCCATGAAGCGTCCTTCGAATGATTGGTATTTTGAAGTAAATCTCGTTTCGATGTTTATGGACGTAACCCGATAGGTCTAATTAAAGTACTCTGATGTATTGAATTCTCAAATGGGCTAGTGGGCGGGGAAGAAGACTCCTCAGGCTTATTTCATACAATTTGTATTCAGAAGACGAGCCGCCTTCTTCAACCCTCCACTCTTCAGAAGCGCCGAATGTTTATTCCGTCGGCAATTTCATTGAAATTAATCACGTCTCTATCTCTATAGGTACTGGTGTACTGACAGAAGGCATAGTAAATCAAAGCAAAATATGTTTACCAAGCGGGAGACACAATGTGGAGGAAATTGGGTTATACGTCAAGCCGGAAAGTCGATTAGAACAGATGTCGTTTTTATTATACAATAATCATTTTATGTCTTTCTTTATTCAATTAAGTGCTGTTAGTAGTAATGTCATCAAAACCACTAAAAATTCAAGATAATCTACTTTACTTATAAAAGAAAAAAACTGAGAGTGTTTGAATAAAGATTTAAAAGTTATTCAGCTGAATTGATAAATTTTAATTTTTTTATTGCTTCTGAATATATTTCTACACTATTTTACCTTAGCTATTACGGTTATCTACGGTATAATAATACTAGAATTCTATCAATAAATACCAACTCCATACGAATATAATACAGGGTAGATTTAAACAAAATGAAAATATATAAGGGGGTTGTAGTGTATCGCAAGAATAAGTGAAAATAATATTTAATATTATTTTTTTATTATGAATTAAAATTTAAAAAAATATTAATAGTGTTTTTGGGATCGAGTTTGGGCCACCATCTTGGACTCAGCTGTTTCTGTTAAGTACTCTGTAGTGAGTGTCGCGTTTTTAATTATATTTATATGTACCAAGTACTTTTTCACTATATCAATCATCATAAGATAATGCAAAGTAATGCATACTTTCACCTCCATTTATTGTAGATTATGTATGGATAAAAATAAATTTGATAAAATTTCTAATATTAGTTGGTTATAATATATTATTTTATTTTATGTTGTGGGAAATAGTGTAGCTAAATCCGACATCTTCAATGATAAATGACCACCTTTCCACCAACAATCGTTATTTACTGTACATCACCACAAAGACAGAGTTACTGACACGTCGTTATTATCCACCGCCAAGAAAATGAAACAGGGGGATGATAAGCAATTAAGACAAGCCTCCTCAAGGGTGGGATTTCTCATTTTCTTATCATCTGTTACCGAAATCAGGTGAATGGGTTAACGCCTCGTATGATTAAAAAGTATAAACATAAACAAATAAACACCACACCGCCTGTTGCGAATGTTAAACAGATAATTAAATTCACAACTCACGATATTGTGAATCATCTAACATCCGAACATTAACGATAATCAACTTCCTTGGCTGTCGCGCGAATGTAAATTGGTCGATTTTGAATTGATTTTGACGTATCATGAATGTCAATTAAATAAGACGTTTATTCATTATTCATATTTATACGAGCATAAAAAATATGAGAGAGTATAACACACATAATATACAGATTAATCATTTACATTGTGGTCGTTACTTTCGCAATATGCGCAAACTTCTTCGCAAATCTGCCCTGTGTCCATAAATAATGGACAGACACGAAAGCGAACAAATGTTTCATATATTCAGTAAGAAATAAGGTACGATAAGAATCCCCTTGCAAGATAAATGATAGTAGGTGAAACTAATTGATCACTATTGCTGTAGTATCAACAAAAGATTCCCGCTGTATGATAAATGAAGCCAAGAAGTCGATGAACAAGAATAGAAAGTGGGGAAGCCTTTATCTTTTACCGATTACACAAAACTTTCAAAAGGGGAACCCCTTTTGTTCTTCATAATCTGTATGAATTGAATGTTTTATGATAGGTTAGAGTTTATTTCAAGATAAGATAGCCTCATACAAAAATACTTAATTACTAATTAAAGTTTTCTAGCTGTATTCGCCAAATTACAAGTATGTGATGATTGTTAACGGCAGGACTCAGCTAATTTGAAGAGTTTCCACATAAGTAAAGTTGTAGGTAGAAGAAACTCCATTCTCACGATGGGTTTACCTCAATGAAAACTTTCTTTTCGCATAAACGCCTAAAGTTACACACAATAGACCCTCAAGTCGTAAATGCGTAAGTTAGGCTATATGTGGAACGATTAAATCCATATTCATAATATTCAATTCATCGTTAACACCAATGGATATTTACCCTTTGTACTCGTATGTTTTTCAATCAAGTATTTATCGGGGTTTATTTTAGCCAAATCATAATCATCATCAACCTATTTATTTACGATAATAACCTGTACAATTACGTGTGTTCTTTTCATTGGTTTTTTATCCAAGTTGTTTCTATGAGCTGGTAATTTTTCATCACAATTATTATATTTAGTTGAATGCAAATATTACATATGCAAATATTACATTAAGGCAAATTTTCATAATTTAAAAATAATGTTGCTTACAACACATGTAATAGATAATAAGGTTTTTATATCTATATTATTATATGATTTCTATAATACATAACCAAACCTAGTCCAAGTGGTTGTAATGAAGTGCTTTAACGTATTCGAGCTCTGCAACGATTTCCTTTATAATATTGCTTTATAATTTAATTTCAACTCTGATACTTACACAAAACATTATATGATATAAATCTACACTTATCATACATTAATTATTATATTCATCATATCAACTATAAAGTTGAATTCAAATTTCAAAAATCATTGTGTTTTAAAGTTTTGTGATAATATCCAAAAATTCTAATAGAATAATACATTTTATCGAATAGTAAAGTAATATATGTAAAAAAATAAGCCATGCAGTGCTCTACAACTTTCAGCAATTGAAAACCTGCTTTTTCACCCTCTTGTTATATAATGTAACTAAAAAAAATATTTTATAAAATAATTTGTTACTATAAATACGGTCAGACAGGGCGTGTAGCTGCAGAGTAGTGTGTAAATAGTCCTTTACTATGAAGAAATAAAAATTAATTCCACGTGCAAAGGGTTGATTATCATACGTTTTTACCTGTGCGTAGAAAAAACTTTAAATCATATACCGAGAGGATGGTAAAATATTTACAAACTTTGAGTGTCCGATAAGGTCCGTTAACAGATTCAAAGCGTAATCCGGGGTCCGGACGAGATTGTATTTGGTAATCAGTTGTAAAACAACCTTTTTTGGAAAATTCACAACGGAAACTTGGCACGGGTATACGCATGCAATATTCATCGAGAAAGGCTCGATAATCTGCTCGGAAAACCGAAATCCCCGCCCTTCGGAATAATTAATTACAAAGTGCGGCCAAAACCGGAAAAACTGGAGACTTTTGCTTTCAAATACGAATCGGAAAACCGGCGTCGAGGCGCCCTAAAGCGTCGCTCGTTAAACTGTAATGAGATTTTGAGTAAATTGTAAACAATTTAAAAGCCGAATAAAAATCATATCATTAAACACACCCGCGCTACAATATTCACACTAATTGATATAAGGGATGTTTACACCCATAATACAACTGTGTGCCACAAAGGCGATTAATACATTAAGATTACAATCATTTTAATACGACTACGTTGAATGTTCATACAATTAAGAGTGTATATCATTTATGGATCATTATCACATGCTTAAAATATAAATACGTGCGGCTTGTAAAATTAATTATACACATAGATGTGCCGAATTGGACGAAAATTATATTACTCCTCCCGCATATGAATAACTCTCGTTCTATTTTTTTTTTATTTCCAATAAATCTGACAGAGATGAAATTATAAACAAATGCCCACAGCACTTTAGAATAGACAATTGAAACAACAGAAAATTGCATCCCTCTCAGTAGATGAAGAGTTCTTTGTTCAATTCGGCACATCTATGGTTATGCAACAATTGTTATTTATGCTTATAGAGCTTTTATACTTTAAACATGCCCAAATTCCTACCAATGGCTATGATTGGTCACACCGCAAGACTATATTATAATATTGTGTTAAGATATTGCCGATCACAGCCGTCTGCGGTAAGTTATTTCGCCTCTAATTTGTTGTATAAGTTTGACATTAGTACTACAAACATAAAAATATATCATACATCCAGCATTTAATATATACGTACATACTTTAAAAGCTTAGTAAATGGAAAAACGACTCAATTGCATAATACAAATCTATTTATTTTACTTAAATAAATAAATTAGCTTTTTTGTGAGAGGGTCTTTTATATAAAATAACGTGTTAGTTACACAGGTCACCGACAGAGCGGCTCTGCCCAACTTTTCGATTTGTATTTGTCGCTCCAAAATTGATATCATTAGAAAATTCAATACCTTTGAAATAATTCACTCGATTTAAATTTGGTTTTACCAAGTTAATTGCCTGTTGGTGATTTTAACTATTACTATAATAGTTACACAGGTCATCAGTATTTCACTTACAATTCAGGAAATCAGAGTAAACCTGGATCAAGACGATCGATCGGGATATTATTAATATTATTCCCGATCTGCCGGTCGTAATAATAAAGTAAATTTAATTTTTTTTTGACTGGAGCGGAATTTGAACTCGTGTTGGAATACTTTAAGCTGAACAACAAAAATATAATTTAATTATCAATAAAACATTTCAAATTATCTTTAAAAATACACATTTCTATATAATTATTTTGAATAAAACATAGATTTGACATTTGGTATGTTTGTATATTGCACAACGCGTGTCCTTGAAATTAGTAAATATTGTGGAAAATCCAAATTCACATATTATATTAAATGAAATCAAATAATATATTATAAATGCATACTCACAAATATGTAAAGCGTGTTTGTATTCCTTGTAAATCCTAGTTTTTTTTTAAATGTCACTTGCGATGTTGTGAAGGTTGTTTTCTTTGACAGGCGAACGCACCTTCTCCTTCCACAGACTATTCAAGACTGATCGTAATAACGTCCTGAAGATGTGAGTGCGCATGCTCGCGATGCAGCCGCTGCGTGAAAGAGACAGCCTAATGCTGCAGTACGCGGGTTAGAGCGGGACAGAGCCAAAACATGCGAACGCAGCAAAACATATGGACGAAAGATCTTATAAATTGGCGCTAAATAATGCCACATGCCCAACCGGTTCTACGAACAGCCCCTGTCATTTGGGGAGGACTGAATTTTTTCAATAATGTTACACACCCTGTCCTCGACAAATACATCTGAAAATAGCTCCACCAACCAATGATAATTTCAGAATGAATGACTTCTTTCGATAACGTTCCAAAATGCAAGACATACCGTTACCTTCTTCTATTACTGACTTTGTATAAAAAAAAATGTACTTATTTTTTTCGCCTTTTCGTATTATACAAATGTAGATACCCGATATGATCATTAATCTCTCATTCACTTCACAAATCTCAAATTCATTATGTATAACTATAGATATAAACATAAGATATCGCATAAGTGACTAAATTGCGTGCTTAGTTCAAGTAGCCAAAAAACATGATTTACCTGGCAAACATTATACTGTAAACATCTCTCATCATATCTTCAGTTATATTTCACAGTAAAATGGGTAAATGCATTGTTACTACATGTCATATGGACTCAAACATACACTCAAATACATCTAGGCTCACTTTTTACTATCTTAAAATACTACTTCTTTAACATGTTTAAAATATTATTACGTTTTAATCGCCAAAGTATTGTCACAACCACTGTCAGTGGTCACTAGAAATGTGTTAAGTGAGGGAGACACACTTATGCCTTTATCGAATAATACAGAAGAGTGCAACAATACGGGTTTACACGAATTATTTATATGCAATGCTATATCTAATGTTTATATCTATGTTTATAATATTTTATGAGGCTTAGTTAATTATCAAATAAACATACATATTGCTTATATTCGATTAATATCGAATATGTGTGCTAAAAATATGTATATACAATCACCATATTGAAAAGTGGAAAAGTATATTTTTAAGTTAATAAGTTTTTAAGAAATTTTTTATTAAATTATAATTTTATTTATCGATCTAACACAAAATGCGTTTAGATATTTTATTAGCTATCTACAATTTAATTTACAAATTATTATACTACTCGTACTTTGCCTATATTAAACATTATGGTTAATATGAACTCAATATTAGTTTGCTTTAAACACCTTTTTTTGCCTATACTTAAAATAATAAATATTACTGTTATAAAAATAATTTATATGTATGTATATGTAAAAGATAAATAAAAAAAATAATGAGGATAAATAGAAAATAAGTAATAATTTGTGTTAAAAAATAATTCAGTAAATACAACTCTTGTTCAACTCAATGTAACTCGATACTAGATACTGCTAATTATGTGAATTTATATATTTGATGGAATCCGTCATTAAATATTTTTTTAAAAAGTGTTTTTATGATATTGATATACCAACTTAATGGATTCTGTTGGCTGTTTCATGAAATGACCGAAATTTAACATTGACCGACGTCACAAATATAATATATTTTTTATGCATTTACTTGGTGAATATTGTATTTAAATCATACTAGACTGTGTTTTAATAAAATGTGTTTATTAATACACAGTAATGAGAGATCAATTGAAGAATATTAAAAGGACCCGCAGCGCATGTTTACGAGGTAAGCTATCAAATATGATTTTACGATAACACATGTTATATAGTAGTGATAGTAAAAACCATGTCACCGCCATTTTACGATCTTATTTTTTAGACCAGGTTCATAAATCATCATAGTCGTCCCTTATAGCCGACATGCTTCACTTGCCGCTTCGATACGCTGAACCGCCCCAAATTTCAACAAAAGTATCACAAAAAAATGTATTTTAAGTTATTCATATTGACCACAAAGTGTATCCCTGTATATGATTATTGTTAAATATGATACTGTACACCTGTGCCCCCCTTTAAGGCTTTATTTAACAAGCGTCCTGTCGAAACCGCGTTACGTTAAAAATCGATAAGCATTAATTTCAAAAGTATCAAATGACATAAAAGACGATATCCCGACATTCCATTGTCGTGCGGTCAATTTTTCATCGAAATATATTAATATTCAACGAATTTTGATATTAAAAAACAATCATGCTTCCTTGACATTTACAAAAAAGTATACATATTATGAGGAAGTGATCTTGGGTTAAATATTTCTTTATTGTTAATAATGTAATAGTCTTATTTCACAATATTATAGTATATTTTTAAGTATGAATAAATAATGATTGCTAATAATATAAATTTGAAAAATAAATATTTTTTTTACTTATAACCATAATATAATTTTGATTTGAAATGCGAGATGATAATTCATATTAAAATTATGAGGTTTATGAATCCATGAACTCATTCACAAGGTGATAAGATTAAAAAAAATACCGTTTTAGTTTTTTTATGCAGGGTGGACTTGAATAAACTGAGAATATTTTAGGGTAGGGTATCGCAAAAATAAGTTAAAAATGTATTAAATATATTTTTTAGACAAATATATTTTAATTAAAAATTAAAAAAAAAAATAATAATATTGATAGTGCTTTTGAAATCGAGTTTGGAATCAGCTCTGTCTGTAAAATACCTTTATATATAATATTTTAAAAAATTATTCAAAAAAATAATTTTCCACTTACACTACCACCCCTTAAAATATTCTCAGTTAATTAAAGTCCACCCTGTATATCTAGCTACAGCCAAAAACATGTTATGTATTTAAAAAAATAACTTTATATCGAGTTATTTATTATTTATCAATACATTTCTGTTTATGTAGAATCTTGTCAACTTACGATGTCAGTGTTTTTTATTTAATATAAATTTGTGTCATTCGTATATTTGTGTTTTTCAGTTGTTATCTCACTTTTTAGTATAAAATGTATTATTATTAATCGTTATTAACTTAGTCGGTCCACTATTACTATAAACTGAGTATTTCTATTAAAATACCAATATGGCAGCAGTTTCAAAATAATATCAGTGTAAAAAATTGACCCGAATTCCAACCCTTACACGTTTTGAATAACTTTCTGATACGTGACACCTTTTTTATTATAACTAAGAAAAATCCAAAATAAAACGTCCACAATGTTTATTACGGGTGCTTTTTATTATAATATAATATTGTCCAGTTAAATGCATATTTATACCGGTGCACAGTGAAAAGGACCTCGAATAGTCCATGTAAATAAACATGGTTCCGGGTGCATTATTGTACTCACAAAAAGAATAGAAACTGGTTGTCTAACAAAGTGGTGCAAAAGTATTTCAATTAAAAGTTGGCTGAAACAAAGTCGAAGGCACTTTGTGGGAGATTTATTTAGTCCTCTTGGTGCAACGCAAACTCGTTTACATTGCAAGGACAATTAAAACCAAAACATTATAATCACATGCTATAAAAATAATTTTATCATTGTATTCTCTTAAGCTGCTTCTGGGCTTAAAAATAATAATATACTTTTAACAAATGTTTTTATATATTATTTATTTAGTTACTCAAATAAGCAAGTAAGTGCATTAAGCTTGTGATTCCTAGGCGTGTGTCGCCGTAAATGTACATCGTAAAGATGGTAATAGAGTTAGTGATTTGCTGAACTTTTTTTTTTTTGTTAATTAGTGCCTCTCCCGAGGCTCAGACGATACATTAACTAACAAAAAACCGATCGTAAGTTTAGCTAAGTAACTCTACTATTGTATTAACGGTGACATATGCCTGGGAATTAATTACTTTAGAGAAACAGGATGAAAATATGACAAGAAAAATTATATACCATAAAATAATATTCCACCTGTTTAAAAATAAACATTTTTATTAATGTGTATTTAACAAATTATCAATTTGAGAAGTCTTTGGGAAAGATCTCATAATGATACTCCAAGCCAAATAAATTATATAAATTTATTTCATTCTTATTTTTCTATATTACGATAAAGCAACATGTTTCTTTTAATTATATTAGTTTTTTGATAAACTATATATATAGAAAATACAATTCTTTGAATATTTAAAAACTATACATAACTATATATTTATAAAAAATTTCAACAAATAATTTATATTCACATATATATTCAAAAGATAAACTAGAAAGAGGTAATTTTTTTCGGGTCATTTAACCAAAATTTAACCAGTTAAAAAGTCTTTTTACAGAATATTTGATTAATATTTATTATTTGTTTTATTTCTCAGTTTTTTTAACTTGTCGTTAAAGCTTATTTTATATTTTAATAATCGTATCCCAATTGTACTAATATCCTACCTAAGATAATTTTATGAATTCAGTTTATTTAATAAAATAAACAATTCCCGGTCCGCCGTTTTCTCTAAGTTTACTCAACCTTTAATATAATATAATTAAAAAAACACATAGACAATTCATATGTGAGACAAACCATGACATACATAAATTCCCTTTACGTGCAAATTGGTATTGTTTTACACCAAGTCGCGAATTGCACTGTTGTTTCCTTTGTACACAATAACTTTGCCAACTTTAACCAGTACCAACGGTGTTTTACAACAAAATTTACATGTTAAATATAACACTGTCGTGTTATTTGAGTTGGTAATATTTAAAAAAAAATATTGCGTTAGTCAAATCCATAAAAAATGTATACTATCGGCGTCCGTTTGTTGTTTAAAAAATGTGTCTAAATAAAATTAAGATTTCATTAATATAAACAAACGGCTTTGCGTTTGAATTTTTAGCCGTTTATAATATAAATTTCATGAAAATTATTTTATTTATTTGGTACATTTTGTTTAACTAACCTAACACTACATTCTTGTAGTTGGCTTGTAAACTGGTACCTTTGTTAACAAACACGTACGTAATTCACATTAACGTATGTAATCTGGTATTCACGTATTGTTAGCAGATAGTTAACACATAGTTTCTGTGTTAAATTCGGAAGATATAATGTGTTATTTGTTATGGGCCAAGTACGTCGTTTTGCCTTACATTACTTACAATCAGTGTCGACCCGGCAACCACAGTCATTTCTATAATTCAACACACAAATATTGTTTACGACCACAACCTTAGACCAAATCATAAAAAAAGAAACAACGTTGCCTTCTGACAGTTATGTCTGCATTAAAAATGTCTTGGGATATTAAAATTTAATTTTAATTACATACAAGCATGGAGTAACATATATGAGAACCGCCTATAGGTTTTTCTGTACACTTGAGTTAATAACTTATTTTTAAAGAATCATTGGAGTGAAATAATACAAATAGTTTTTGTACATTTTCAAACAAAAATGATGAAATTCCATTATTATTTTTATTATACAATTTCTTTATTAAATATATTATTAAAGCCTAGACTAAGTCTCTTACTTATTAACCCAATAATACGGAGTACGTACAATCAATTGGTAATTAAAATAATTAATACTAAATTAATAAAAGATAATTAATGGGAAAAAATACAAAAAACTCACTTGTAGAATTTATTGTTTTAAATGGAAAAATATTCTGAACATGGACATACAATGAATGCGACCATATTAAAAGTCCATAAATATATTAAAAATATTGTGTTGTATTGAAAAATAAAATAGTTCATAATCCATGAAATTAATCAAAAATACCACATTCTCAAATATTATGAAATATAGTAAAATAAATTAATTAGGTTTAAAAATCTAACTGTAAATAAGCCTCTAGCTTGTTAATATTTATACGAAATTGAATGGTATCAAAAGCTTACAAATTAATAATATTCGATAATTCGATAGTTTTATTGAAAAATAAAATAGTTTATTTGGATCAAAAGACGTTACCTTAAAATCAAAATCATCGTAACAAGCCATGTAATTTATTAAAAATACCACATTCTCAACTATTATGAAATATAGTAAAATACATAAATTAGGTTTAAAAATCTAACTGTAAATAAGCCTCTAGCTTGTTAATATTTATACAGAATTGTATGCTATGAAAGGCTTACAAATAAATAAAATGTGATATTTTAATAATATTATTTGAATCGAATAGGTTTTCAATTTTAATCGGTTTATTCGGACCCAAGTGCGATATATACGGTCCTGAAAGTGTCATATTTTATGGACTGAATTTAATAGGGTTACCTTAAATGTGTAACTTGTAGCAAATTTACGTTGGTCTAATTTCCTTTGGAAGGCGTCCACAGGAAGAGAGTTCTAATAATTTATACCGCCATGGATCACCGCTGATTTGTGACGGTACATTCTAAGCCCTTCCACTGAATATTTTGACCCAATTTTTGATTAAATATTAATATAATTAATTAACGATCAAAGCCTAATTGCGATAACTTAATTACAGGGAAACTATTGCTGGGGGTTAGCAAATGTATATCCTCGATCAATCACCAATGCGTGACTATGGCTAAATCCATTGGTGAATCAATCAAGGTTTTTGCTTGGAGGAACTACACAGTAAGTGTTTGAGAGAAGTGTAATTATAGGATGTTCTAGTCTGGCTAATGATCTCTGCCTTCATGGACACTCTCCACCCTCCCTTTGAACAATTTACAATATATTGCACCCCACTTTAAACTATTTACTGTGGACCGCTTGCTATGGGAATTGAAACTGTTCAATTCAAGAAAATTGTATGTAAATTCTCTTAAGTAAGTTTTAAGAATATATTTTAATAATTAATATATAAATAAATGAATGATCTTTCCCGTTAAAATCTATATGTAATCTGCACAAATTTTATTTAAGGAACTGAGAGCTTTCAACTACCAAGCTATAGTCATCGACAGAGGCTCATTGTTAAAAAATTGTATATATACTTCAATATAAACGCTCATAAGAGCTTTTTTTTATCGACAAGACAAAAATAAAAAGGTTTAAAAACAAAAATGAAAAGTACATGTATTGATATAAAATAAAATAATGTAAGGTGTTGGATGCAATAATTTATATGTTGCAATAAACAAGCCCTATAGGTGGCGGAATTGGTGGAAAAGAAATTAAAGAAAAAATATATAAGAAAATTATTAAAAATTACCACAATATAAGCAATAGCTTAGGGGATAAGGTGCATGGCTTCAAATACCATGGTACGGGTTCAAATTAAAAAAAAAATTGACAGGTAATTGACTACTGGGATTAATATAATCCTAATCGATCGTCTTGTTCCAGGTTTACTCTGATTTCCTGCAATGTAGGGTAAATACTGGGGCGATTATTATCACTAACACACAATAAATGAACACGTTGTTTTGTCTAAAAATTGTAAATAAACATATCTAATAGTCTAAAATCTTCATACCTGAAATATTAAATAAAAAATGATTGAATTTTTTTTAACTGAGTCTGGTTTTCCTAAATTAAAATATCTTAATCATTGCTTAAGAAATATTTTATCAATAGGTATTAAATGTAGAAGAATAAGTGTAAAGGGGTTAAGGACCGCTGAACTGATCGGGGTATTTTTTTTCAATAAAAAATGCTAAATATTACTTATAACTTACTATCATAAATTAAATAGCTCCCTACGTGTTGGTACAGAATGAGTGTTTTTTTGGGCGTGAAGTAAAATTTCCACTCGCTTAGTTTGAATCCGGTTGATGTATTCAATGATTCAGTCGGTCAGTTTGTAGAAGTCTCCGGTTCACTTCCACATCATTACTCCTAGCCATTAAGGGTCTGATGTATATGTTAAGGGTAGCAGACCTGCCAATGACGTCTTCAACCCCTATCTGCTAACTTGCAGCCTATACATACCTAAGATAAGATTGACTTCGGTCATTTTGACTTACTTGATAATCTATCAAGTTATTGAATGGCAGCTTTCTTATCACCCCTAAGATTTGAAGGAGAACTTATGTTAGCAGAACATTAACGTCTCCTTCTTATCGCTGTAGGTACTAATAAAAGATAATTTAGGATAAAAGTTCTCTTGAAAGATTTTTATTTAAATCTATCAATTATTATATAGAAGCTTTACTACACTCAAAGCTTTTAGGTATTTATTCAGATACCATTCTCTGGAGTAAATACATAGAATTTATACCATATTTTTTTATTTCAATCATTATCCAATGAAATACATTGAAATAAATATAAATACAGATACATTATTGTCAATAGCTAATATTTCCTATTTAAATACTGAATCACTCCAAAAATAATGTTTAGTTGGTAGCTTACTCCTTTTTTCATATATTTGTATTTTTTTTTTATTATACAATTTCTTTATTCAATATAAATATATTTGTATTTAAAACTATAGATTTGCGAAGAAAATTTCTATCCGTAAACGGTTGTGATTGGTAATATCATCATATTATTGTTTTTCAGTTTGACTAATCATAACAGATTTTACCTCCTACAAACAGAAAGCTACGTTTTAATAAAAAAATACCCCTTTATACATACATGCATATATATTGTTAATATAGCTTTTATTTTTGTTATTATTTATTATTCATCATATTTGTAAATGGGTTTTTATTTTTTTTCCATTCTTTTTATAATTTAATAGTAGTATTCATACCAAATTTAAATAAAACATTCTCATGTTAGTTATAGGTAAAAAAATGTATACACTCTGTACACCTAAGTCTATTTCCTATTAATGATGTATTGTTCTATCAATCAATGTAAAAACTTATCCATAATAAAACATTGTAATATACATACATATATATAAACAATAAATTAAAAGCCTAGCTTAGCCCACGAATATTTTAATAACAGATGAATTAACAAGTGTTACTTCGCTTAATGGTTGGCATATAAACCTTAGTCAATTAATGTCCTTCAGCTAACACATATATAAATTTATTATTTCCTCGTCGCATTTTCTTTGTGTTCAGGAAGTGTGACTCTCATCCGAAAAGTTTTCTTAGCTAAAACTATAAAGCAGAGTTTGTTGTGCATCTTACAATAAAAGAATCCACTGGGCAAATCAAATTATAACACCAAAACAACGTCGAAAGTGGCCATGGGGAAGTTTTCGCGTATTTCTCAAACACGCAAAGCACAACGAAGAAATCCTCTTCTCTCAAGGAAAACTCAACGAAAGAAAGAAAGACTTTGTTAGCCGCAACTGGTTATATTTTGGAAATACTTTAACCACTACTTCCATATAACGACTTTGCACAATACAAAAACTCTCAACAAACTCCGCGTATGACTTTTAATGAACTCCTTACACTTTCAGAATTCTCAAATAGTCATTTGAAAACTTGTTGCCAATCTATTATTTCCACAAAAAGTGTACCCAATCAAACACTTTTTTATTTTTTTTCTAATAAGAATCTTATCTTAATCTAAAAAGTATGTACATGTGTATGATATATTAATATGGTTTAATAATTCTTAATTTTTAAGGTAAAGTTCCATATTTATAAATATCTAATAATTATTAGACCAGCGTATACAACTCAGGGGATAAGGCTCGTGGTTACAAATACTGTGGTCATGGGTTCAAAACCCTCTCAAGTGACAAAAAAAAAAAAAAAAAATAATATATATATATATATATATATATATATATATATATATATATATATATATATATCGATCATCTTGATTTTGATCGGTCTTGATTAAGGTTTATTCTGATTTCTGGTCACTAAGGGAAATACTGAGTCGAATATTTAGTAGGGCAGAGCCGCTGTTGGTAACCAGTGTAAATATTCTTGGTGTAAACCTTCTCAAAATACATAAATAATTAAATAAACTTGTAATTTAAATAACTTTTGAGCTGAGGGGGTTTATACTATTCTGATGTGTCTAGAGATATTCTTAGATTCATACATTGAAACATCTAAAGATAATTTTCTCGTCACCTAATAAAATATTATTCAAAATATTAGTCACTGGCTTACACGTGATGTTAATAAAGCGAAAGGGGTTCAACTGAAAATAATTGATATATTCGCAGATACTTTATATCTTTTTGTCCTATCCGCAAGGGCGTTATCCGGTTTAATGAGTTTGGAATCAATTAAGGGGCCCGTTTAATATCGATCCAGGTCCAAAACCCTTCAGATCCCAAATTGTATTCAGTCTCATTCCGATTGCAAATGACCTAATGGAGGAGCTGCCCCTTGTATCGCTTCAGAGACGCTCTAAATTGGCCCAATCTGCTTTCAGACACGAACATAACCTCTCATCTAAATGAGGAAAGAGTTGACAAACCAACAACGTGGACATTTTCTGAAGTATCTTTTGAGAACTAATTTACTAGTGATAATTAGTTTTTCTTTCCTAGGCTAAAAATGTCATGTTACTCCAACTTTATGTTTAAAATATTAGAAATTATGAGAATATGTTTAAAAAATCATTTTTATTTATATTTGGCTTTATTCTCTATCATCGATACGATTAGAAGCTTATGTATGAAGATTTGTGAAAACGCACATTATATATTTAATTATTAAAGCATATTAATAATTTGTTTGTACAGTAAATAAAACCCAAATCTATATATAAATATGTTATATTTATATATAGATTTGGTCAATAATTTATACTTTTCCAAACACAAATATTTCATTCACATTTTGTAAATACGTTTTTGTGTTACTTAACCTACATGCTTAATATAAGTAAAACTGAATAAAAGCCCATTCTTCTATTTGATTTCTTGTGGTTAAAAATTTATTTCATCTATTTCTGTACCAATTTACATATATTTTCCTGAAGGATCAATAAAAAATATGCAAATAATTTATATTTATTTATTTATGGAATTCCTTATAATTATTTATATGCGGTTTAAGCAAAGTAATCAGAGAAATTTTGTATGTTTAGTTTGATTAATTATACCATAAAAAATAGTCAATAATACATTTTTAAAATTTAATTAAATACATTTAATGAATATATGTGCAGTGAGTCATCTTTAACATTCTTGTAAGTCGTGTATTTATTATCTTATACTAGACGGAAGTTTGTGACATAAATACAAAAGTATGGATGTTAAATATATTTTTTTATGTCTTATAGGAAAATACAATACAAGAAAAAAGATTATCTGGGATGAAGGGTGTTAATACTGTTTTGATAATATCTCATTTCCACATAAAGCCGTGTAGAAAAACAAAGATGATTTAGTAATGACAGATTCCAGAGTTGCATGATGTACGTCGGCCATTAGATGTCCAAAGTAGCGTAAACACGGACGTCCGCTATAAGAGTGATTTATCTCAGACGGTTGGCGAATCTACTCAAAAGGAAAAGGTCTTCGAAAAACACACGGCTTTACTAATGATCATCGCATTTCTTTTAATTAAAGGACCAGTCGTCGCGACGCCAAATTCCTTAATCGCTTTGTCCCTTTGGCGCCCTCATCTGCCGCAAGCAAATATTTTTAAACCACTGATTCATACCATTTAATATACATTAAATTTATCACTGAACATTTCATTCATATGAAATATAACATATTATTGAGTTATTGCGTATTGTATATCCAATTTGAATATATTTATTTTATTTTTTATTATTATTACATATACCATTCATACCATATTCAAATATATTCTGTGAGTGCCGCAAAGGATCGGGACAATCACGAAACCAACAATTTCATTAAAAATACAAAAAATGCATGTACAAATATATAGCAAAATCATAGTTCCATCAGAATCCAGGAATTTATTTATTCATCTTATAGTAAATAAGTCAATTATTGAGGTGCTCCTTAAAGTCGACTTCTAATTGTAACATATGGATTTTTAATGATTTTCGCAGTTTTTGTAGCTTTACATTCAATATCAATGATTATTCAGTCCGTAAATTTAACCATTAGGAATAATTCATTTTTGGAAGCTGTAATACTTGAGAGCAGTTTCTAATAATAAAAGAACTACTTGATTTTTTTTAATTACTAGATTAAATTTTATAAACAATCATAAATGATCACACCGCAAATTTGACATTCTTTATTCGTTGTGATTAATTTAACATTTGTGTTTGTTTGATACATATAATGTTACACGTGTCCAGCACGTGCAAGGACAAGTCTGAGTGAGTATAAAAAAAACCACTTGTACGGCTACTGAAATGCAACAGTTCTTGAGAATGTCCTTATATGACATAATATATTATATGTTTTCAATATTAACCATGTTTGCCAACGTGTGACATGTTAACTGAAAATCCATTATTCAGTGAAACACTCAGGTTAAGAAATATTATGTTGCCCCATTTGCACTCTCCAGGGAATCGATCAAGGGACCTTTTAAAATGTAGCATAATGCTATTTCATTTTTTTATATTATTCATGTCAACATAAGTATAATAAAAAAATAATTTCAAATAAATATTTTATTAAATGTCATATAGGCATTTCATAAATTAATATATTAGACATAGCTCCGTTATCGAGGAATATTAAATAATTTTATAATATATAGAAAAATTATAAAATAATAATTACCTTCATAACACCGTTCCTACACACATTTTACGCTTGTTTCCTTTTGCTTTATTATATATTTCCGAATTCTTTATAGAATATCATTTTTCAATGATTGAAAATAAACACATAAAATGACTATGAATTATTATTATACAAAAAGTAAAAGTTGTTGCGATTAACAGTTAACCCATACTGATAAATCAATTAATTAATAATATATATAATACTTTTAGTTTTATTTTATCCTATATCCAGCATTGATCCTGATTTAGTGCAACAATTTTTTTTATCCAATAATTTAATGATAACAATACTTATTACAATATTTAAAAAGCGAGTCACATATTATGAATTATTACATGTCTGTAAAAATATTTTGAAATTAATTTGATATTATCATTAATATAACGGTTTTTTATTATTAAGATCTCTGATGGAGCAATTTTTTTTTGTTTTGAATATAAATTAATTGTAATTTTTATGTAGCAATACCTTTACTTCATATGTCAAAGGTTTTGAATTTTATAAATAAAATTTAACAGTTTACCAAGGACCTTCCACACACTACAACCCTTAGCCTATAATGTATGTTATACCTACGAGGCTATCATTGAGTATCATAAATGTATTTGATAAAAATTAAAAACTAATAATATAATAATTGTAATAGATGACTTCCGAACCTGGAATGCTTCCAGAGTAGCGTGGTTGCATATATTTGGCTGAAGAATCTGGAGTCAGGACAATCGTTTGGTGGAGAGGGTGTTTCTTAAGTGGTGTCTGATAGTGCGTCGATCCACTTGAGTATCCTTTTTTTAGTCCTAGTCTGCTGCATCTGCTGGCTAACACGAACTATGCATTACTCACTGTATAAGGGAACACCAAAATAATGTGTGGGGCCTTCCAGCACCCCCTCTATAAATTACCAGATAAGAGGGCACTAAAAGTTTACACTTGGCTTAAAAGGGTTTTAATTTCAACGACACACTACGGAAAAAAATCTAATAGACAAAAAATCGCCGCCATCGTAAAGCTTATTTTATCAACCGTATGATTTATTAAAGATGCCTGGCTTCATTCAATTAAATATCTAGCTTATTTGGCACAAACTTATACTGCATTTATAGAGAATTGTATCACATGTCTTGACACAATTTAATTGTCTTGTGCTAAAAATAAATATGACAAAAATAAGTGTCGTCAAAAGTGAGGTTAAAGAGTAACAGCACATGTTCAGACGTTACAGCTCATTGGCGTCGCGACGCTCTTAGTGTTAATTGCCGAGTTAATTTCCAAGATAAGCAACTGCTGCTGTCACAAAGTGGATTATTTATAGCCTTTTATGGGAATATGTATTTCAATTGTTAATATTGAGCTTTTACATACATATGTGGTTTAGAAATGTTACAGGAACATATTTTATGGGCAAACAACAGAAGACATTTTAATGACGTAACCTTTAGGAAGGTATTAAGGTGTTATAGAGGTTCGTCGACGATGCGATTAAATTTTTATCAAAAGCTGACATTTAAGGTTAGTCTATAAAAATGCTGAGAATCCTTTGTGATAGTCAATATATGACAAGGGGTTTTATTATGACACTTAACGTCCTTAGAGACTTTGTTCTTCCTAAATATTAATATTATTGTGTTCATCTTCATCTTTTATAAATAGTATTACAATGAAGATAAAATATTGCAATACTTGTTTGAGAGATTTTTTTACATTTAATCCAAAAAATATAAGTCAATAAATAAATATAGGACCAGGACCATAAATATAAATAACTGGATAGGTGTGCTAATATAGAAATGTATTACAGCAAATTTAATCGGTTTAATATCATTGATACATTTTAAGTTTTTTTTAATAACGAACACCCTAGATAACAAGATAAGTGACATGTATTAATAAAACTCCGAGAAGTGATAACAATGCTTAACAATATTTTTTAGATAAAAGGGAAATCTTTCTAAAGAATTAATTTACTAACCTTTTTTCTCACATTTTACTATAAATTAGGTTAAAGTTTGCTTGCCTAATCTATCCAAATCCTTACCAAATCATTATATTTATAAAAATTATATGCTTAAAAAAAGTTAATCTTATGAGTAAATGTAAAAGCTTTCATGTTTTACAATAAAGTCTAAAGAGCATAGACTTATATGAAAAATGACTTGACTATAAAAATACTACAAAGCGATTTTATATGCATTTTAACTTCCCCATTCAGCAACAAACAATCTATTCTCATTCTTTGATTTCTCCCTGACTTGGAATTATTTAAAATACATTTGGTTATTTTTCGGGTCTCGTTTTTTCATACACGAAACGAAGCGTGTCGATGTAATATACTTGGAATATGGCGGCTCTCAACATTTATGGTGGTTATAAAATCGGCTTTGGAATCTTATGAAAGGCTCAAATGTGTTTAACCTGTACCCGTGACATGAATTCGTTCAAAATTTTTCCTCACCCACCTCTTCGATTAAAATACAAATGTTGTCATTTGGTTAGCACGAGCCCCAGTTTTGGCGTTGATATTCAGGGGTGAACATCAGAAAATGACTCCCCTAAGGGAGATTTTGTTGATAAATATATTTGAATTCTAAATAAAATCCCATGCAAAAAGAAACATAAGTAACGTGAATAATTAAACGGCTAGGTATTTTTTGAAGGTAAAAATTATAGTCTGATATAAATGAAATCGTATTATTATTATTTGACCAATAGATTCCCAATGAGGAAAAATTGCTTATTGTCGCCGAAATTATTCACAATTTGCATTTTCAGATTCAAAAACACGGGCAAAAAAGGATTGAGCATAAAATTTTGAAAACGCTGATACTAAAATTATCAATAAATAAAATATTTTTAGAAATATGTTTGTAATTTGCACTTCTAAATACTTTCGACTACTAACGTGTGTCATCTTCAGAAACTATAGTCTCTTTTTTTATAAACATATTTCTTTATATTATGGAATTCCACCAAGAAATCAACGCTATCAACAATTTAAAATATTTGAGTTGAGGTTACAGTAATTTGATTAAATTATAATGAATTTGTTGGCTTTTATAAAAAATAAATATATTTAATCAATTCAAGCCCTAATTTTCAGGTATATTTGGTAATGGGGGAAGATGTGAAGAAAAACATTGACCGTTTTTCATTTTAGTATCGGGAAGCGCAGGTGCCCTTTTAAATAAGTATTTTTATTATTTATGGTCCTTTACTCAAAACCATATTTTGTACGATTTATTTTATTTCAAGAATTATGATTATATTTTTTTATTTTTGTAATAAATTTCAGGCTTGTTGAATGAGTCGTGTAATTTACGTGATGTAAAGTTTGGACATGTGACATAAGTTGCAATGTTGTGTAATTCAGTATACTCTTGTTACCCCATCATTTATCTTTCATTTACCCCATTAATTATGTGCAACAACAACCCCTGCTTGAACAGGTCAGCAAAACACATCCACCCTAAACCAATATGAAACCAGAGGCTGTATGCAATACAAAAAACATGTAAAATATCAATCTATGGTTATATTATGTAGTACCTAGTTGAGGGTGTCGTGGTAATTGTTTCAGATGTTTGGCGTCACAACATTTCTGTCAGTTTCAGTATGGCTACCTGAAATTGGACCGATTGAAATTGGTGCATGTCACTATAACCACCATCACTACTAGTACAAGGGATTTATGTAGAAACCATATAATGTGTATCCCATTATATCACATCCTATGTCAATGCCCTACTTGATTGACAGCCTTCTGGATAAGCCTTTATGGAGAATGAAATTAATTAAACTATGTATGTATAAAAAAATATTTCTCCCAAAGTATTTATAACATCGTTTCCAGAATCTAAACATATAAACTTTTTTAGGGGAAACATATTTTTAAAAGATTTAAAAAATATTAATTGAAATTATGCATGCATCACAATTTGATAATTTTTGTGTATGTTATATAAAACACCTATATAATTAATGCTTCATATAACCAGCTTAAGTAGCCAATAAGAACGCTAGTCTGTACCAACACGCCGCGCAACCACAAATACCACCACCCACCTACGAAGAGGTGTGCCACGCCATCAGAGGACTGAAGAGAGGAAAAGCCCCCGGGATAGACGAGATCTCCAGCGAACTCATAGCATACGGCGGGGATGCTCTATGGGCGCTATTACATAGTTTAATAGTATCTTTATGGGAAGGCGAAACGCTACCGAAAGATTGGGCAAGTTCGATAATTTGTCCACTCCACAAAAAAGGTGACGTTAGCGTGTGCAGTAACTATAGAGGGATATCCCTACTATCAGTTATGTACAAGATATTCGCCAAGGTTTTAAAAAATAGGCTAGCAGAATACGCGGAGGAATGCTTGGGAGACTACCAAGCCGGATTTAGACCCGGGCGTTCAACAATGAAAAAATATTTACAATTAGGCAAATATTAGAGAAGTGTAATGAAGCCGACGTGGAGACTCATCACTTGTTCGTAGATTTTAGGCAGGCATTCGACACAATCGATAGGGATATTATTTACAGCACGATGAGAGAGTTTGGGTTTCCGGAAAAACTCATAAGTCTCTCAAAAATGACGCTGACAGACACCAAAAACTACGTACGGATAAATGGTGTACTGTCGGAGTCTTTCATCACCAGAGCAGGCGTTAAACAGGGGGACGTGATATCCCCCTGTTATTTTCATTAGTTTTAGAAAAGGTTATGCGTCTTGCAGGTTGTAGCAATAAGTCTAATATCTTCTATAAGTCTTTTCAGGTACTCGCTTTCGCAGACGACGTAAATATTATCGCTAGAACTAAGAACGTGTTAATTGATAAGGTTAGAGCAATAAGGGATGCCGCTAAAATAGTAGGATTAGTCATAAACGTAGATAAAAGTCAGTATATGCATGTGACATCCAACTCGGAATTGGTAGCACATCGTAGCCTGAACATAGACAATGACCACTTTCAGCAGGTTGACTCTTTTGTATATTTTGGAGCAGTGGTCACTAAGGAGGCTGGAAATAACCAGGACATCAACTCTCGCCTGCAAAGTGCTAATAGGGCGTATTTCGGCTTAGTACGCTTGCTCAGATCAAGATATCTAAGTAGAAGTACCAAGGTAGAATTATACAAGATGCTAATTAGGCCAGTACTAACCTACGGTGCAGAAACATGGGTTATTACCAAAACTGAAGAGGATAGACTACTTAGGTTCGAGCGGAAGATTCTTAGGAGGATCTTGGGTCCTGTTCAGGAGGCACCGGGACTATTTAGAATTAGACGGAACGATGAGATTTACTCATTATATAAGAGCGTGAACGTAGTGCAGTTTATTAGGGCTTTAACATTAGGTTGGGCCGGACACGTGGAAAGAGCAGGAGGGATAGTATCGGAAATACTAACCAGCAAGCCTGTGGGTAAGAGAAGGCAGGGTAGACCTAGGCTAAGGTGGGCGGACGAATTTTATAAGGTAGTTAAGAGTATAGGAATTAATAACTGGAGGAGCGCGGCCTCCAATAGAAATAAGTGGAAGATGCTGGTGCGGGAAGCCTTGGTTCATCACTGAACTGGAGTGCTTATGATGATGATGATGATAACCAGCTTAATAGCTCTAGGAATAAACCAAGCCAGGCTACAAATACTGTGGTCATGGGTTCAAATCCCAAAAAAATCATTAGATCCGTTATTACGACTGGATCGGAAAAAATATTGATGAAATCCTGATCGTCTTGATCCAGGTTTACTCTAATTTCCTGGATTTTAAGGTAAATACTGAGGTGATTATTAAGTCGGACAGAGCCGTTCTGTCGGTGACCTGTGTAACTAGTAATAATTAAGATCATCGACTGACAAATAACACGTTTTTGTGTCTAAAAAAACCCTCTCAAAAATAGCTCCTCGGGGCGTAAATAATTAATATATTATATTCTTATATTATCATGTATTTTATTATATAATAGGTGCTTAAATCAACATTAATCTGTTGCATAATTAATATAAATTATGTAGAGGCTTTTACTATAATGGATATAATGTATTTTTTTTGCTTATTGAATATTTCCGCATTTATTGTTTAAAACATATTTAATGGCCAATCGAAGAATCTAAATTGTATTTTAGTAGCTCTTTCTCGTCTAAAATAATATTAAAATAAAGATGGATTATAAAGTTTCGCACAGACAATAGGAAGATATCGTAAAATTGTGAGACGGTTCACACTTTATGTCTAAAAGGTGTTTCATAATAGAGACGAACAATAAACTCAAAACACCTCTTCAACAAAGTAGCTTATACAAATAATCCTATTTCTTCCCTCTTTTAGGTTTGATGAAGGTGAAGTGTGAATACTTATTGACACTTCTTTATTATAAACGGAATTGAAATTATCTATATTTATTTTCATTATTAAGAAGTTGTATGAGAAACTTGTTTCGTCATAACTTGTAGCATAAGAGATAAAGAGATAATTCGTCATTACAAAGTGTAGGATCCATCCGCCTGCGGCCTGTGTACTTCTCAATTTTAGCGTTTATAATACAAGACTGGAAAAAAACATTTTTGGTGTGAGGCGGAAATTCCACCCGTGGAACAAATTGAATTTTCCGCGAGAAAAAAAAGGTGAAATGTCAAAGGTCGCGTCCGCATGATGAATGAAAGAGGCTCACCTGAGGTCGGATGATTCATCACCGCCAAATTACACTTCTCATATTTAATATCGTCCAGAAATTTAATCAAATGAAATTTCCACATCAACTTTTTTTCATTTAAGAATTAAAAACAAACAGCTTCCCGACAATATCGATATTTCTTTACTTTTAAAGATAAAAATCAGTTTGAACTGGAGTAAAACTTGCAAACATTGGAATTGCTCACCATTTTAAAAATATAATTTTTATATTATTTAATGTCCAATCTTCTAAATCACTTTGATGTATTGGGTGTTTCAACTTTTTTAATACTTTTTTTTAAATAATAATAATATACCAGCGTTTTAGCTCAGGGGTTTAGACGCGTGGCTACAAACTTAGTCACGGGTTCAAATCCCGCTCAAGTAAAAAAATGATGGGTTATTATGACTGGTCAGGAAAAATATGATTAAAATTTTCATCGCTAATCGTGATCCTGCTTTACTCTGATTTCCTGTATTGTAATACTCAGGCGATTATTAAGTCGGGCAGAGTCGCTCTGTCGGTGACCTGTGTAAATATAAATTGTACTTCAATTAAGATAAACGTTTATAAAATAACACAAATATTTATGAAGCTGAAAAGTATATTACCCATTACTTAAATTATAAATAAAAGTTGTCAATTTTATTTATACTTATTATTGCATTTATAAAAAATCTGTCTCCATGTATAAATATTCCTATCTACATCCTATTTATGTACATAACACTTAAAATTTATACTTTTTGTTACTTCTAAAGCATATATGTAATTTTTATTTTTCCCCATACTTTTTACTATTTAATATCTCCCTCATATCAAATAAAAATGTTATTAAAATTCTCATGATAGTTATAGGTAAAAGTTTTATATGCTCTGTACACTTAAGTGTAATTAATAAGATGTTTTGTATTATTCAAACTATTTAAAATTCAAATTTAATAATGAAATTTTTTATATATACAGTATGTATGTATGTGTATTTAAATACAAATGTTTCGGATAAAGCACTCGAAAGGCCCCATTTTTTTGTCATTACCGCAATAATTTAGCAGAATATATAACTATGCTCGAATCAATTATTTGAGCATGAAACTGGTTTTTGCAGCAGCTGTATGAATGTGTTAAAAAACAGGAATGGCAGGACATTTTGATGGTGATGTTGGAAGGGAAGCAGTTTAAAGCCCGTCCATTAAGCGTTATTTGCATAATCGTCTCGCGACTGAAGCTCTTCAAAACCCACCATCCATTCGGCAGCAAATAAAGCTGCAAACTTTACAAATCAACTTTTACCAAATGCTTTAACTTTTAAAACGAATAATTATCAAGATTTATCACAATTCCTCTAATACATATCACACAAATACACACATTTTTATTTTGTAATACGGTATATGGACTTTGATATATAATTAGAGAGTTCTCTCTAACAATAAAATTATTTAAAATACATTTATGTAGGTAGAAAAGTATCTATAGAGACTCTTCTTTTATAATTAAAATAAAAACTTTCTCTGGACTATAATACATTGAAGCACACATGTAATGTATAGCATATTTCCATAGAAATAGTGGAATTAAGCGTAGAAATAATTTATTTCGTATATTTATATATTTTCAAGTATAGATATCATGGGTTTTTATTTTTTTTCCATAATTAAATACTATTATTCATGTCAAATTTAAATAAAACATTCTCACATTAGTTATAGGTAAAAATATTTATGTACTCTGTACACCTAAGACTATTTCCAAAGATGTATTGTTCTATCAATCATTGTATAAACTTGAAATTATAATATTTACAATAAATATTAAATATATATGATAGTCAATTGGGTAAATTCTATATTTTAATATCACACAATCGACTACTTAGTATATGAATTTTATTATTTTTACATTGGTTAACTGAAATTTTAGAGTGCCCTTTAGGTATTTTAAATGTAAAAAAATATTATAAAATATAAATAATATGTGTGTTTATTTAACTGTACCCTAATTTAAACATATTGTATATTATATATTTTGCATGGCATTTTAATTATATATATATTGCATTGTAAATTGACTGTTCCTTAATTGCATCATAGAAGCCTTCAGTATTGTCAAGTGAGAAGTTTTATTCAGTGACAACACCTGTACAAATAATGAAGGTGTCTGGGGTACAAACGAATGAAGCTTCAGGAAAATAATCGATTCAAGACTGAAGTGGATGAAGAAGAGGCCTGAATATAAGAAGGAGTGAAAAGCTACCACCTTCAGATCTTCAGCATTAGCATAAAACAGAAGGTACCCATGGATACACGAATAGGCGAACATTTTTATTTAAATATTTTTCAACAAAATCGACAATTATAAACTAAATTACATCCTGTTTGTTTATTTATTCTCAAGAAGGCTTTAAGCTCAAGGCAGGTAATTAGTTGAATTATGGGGAGGGGTTGTTTGTGTCCAAAATAACCTGATCAGGGGACGTTGTCGAGCAAAATAACAGAGGGTGGGGTTTTGACAGCCCAGTACAGCCTGCGAAAATCGTTTCTGGAGGTTAATGGGAAAATGTCAACTGTTGATATTTTGACGCGTGATTTAATCTGTGGAACAAATAATATTACAAGGACTGATGTAGTGTAAATTATATAATAGATTGTGGAAACACCATTAATGCATTCTATATCGAGTATTTTTCACCCATACTACTTCACATAGTGGTATTTTAATTTCCAACTAAATCCGTATCGATTTAAAATTTAATTGAAAAGCTCTGAATAAAAAACGACTAAAGGCAGGAAAACGCACATCTTTTTTGAAATCATCGTTTCATAACATCGAATGAAGGAAAATCAGATGAACTTATAATAAAATATTACAAATTAATTTTAAGAAAATCTATTACCGATACATTTTTGAAAAAAAAAACTGGAGTTGGAAGATTTTGATTATGACACCTTCAATTTATCTAGGGATCGAGTATAATACATATATCGAGGGTATATTGCCAAAATGCAAGTCATATTTCATAGTTTTGAGATAATGGCGAATTAGTAAAAAAAAGTCACAGTCTTAACAGAACTATAAATTTATGGTACGATGTGGTTTAAGTCAATGACTTCTTTTATCTTTCCAAACATAACACATTTATAAAAAATACCTCTATTTTAACTACCAGAACTAACTAACTAAAATTAAATAGTAAATTTGACTTACAAAGTAATTTTTTTTTCTCCCGAAATATTGATGATACGACTAAGTGCGTTTTGGCAGTGGATAAAGTAATAAAAAACATATACAAATGCATCCCCAACTCAAAATATGACAAAATAAAAATTACTTATTCCGATTCATTAATTAAAAAAACTTTTTTTTCATTATTTTTTGTTATATATATATATATATATATTATCTATTTCATAGTTAATGTAGGATGTCTAGTGATAAATTTATTTGGTTTATTGAAAATCTAGTGCCGATGCCTGCAATGAGTAGTTTTGGTGGCGTCGCGACGCCTTGCGGTAACTTTGACACTTTGAAGCCAGGTTCACAGTATTTAGTATGGTGAAGTATTTGGCTCATTAGACAGACGGGGTGCCAACTAAAACTTGTAATAACATCCCACGGGAACAAATTAGACTCCATTCAAACATTCTCATGACAAAGCATTTCACAGCTACATATGTGCAATATATATTAATTATTATTGTGAACATAATATTATTCCTATACTCCCTTCGTGTCAGCTTGGAGAATTTTCCGGGTATCACACGGAAATTTTAGAAAGCTAATGATTATTTGATGTCAAATCAGGTGAAAGCAAACTGTAAAGGGTAGGAATCGAAAGCTCTAGTCATTGTGCTTTATTTGTTTTAGAGAAGGGAGGTTTGCGTGCATCGTTCGTTACATACACAATACAATATGTATGAAGACTTCTAGTACAGCTATATTTGCCAAGTAAATTTACCGACTGGACGTTATAATCATCATAGGGTTGCTTATAATTGAAAAATTTATAGGAAATTTATTATTAAACGAGTGAAATTGTCATGACAATTTCACTTGAGATTGTGAGAACTAAATAATTGAATAGGTTATTGTATCTGGGATATGGGAACTAGATTCAGGTTTAGTCTGATTTGCAGGATTTTGAAATATACTGTCATTTTTTATTGATATAGAATCTTCATATCGCCAACTATGTAACATAAATGAAAATAATACAATAAGAATACATTTATAATCACAGTTACCAGACTCAATTTGAAGTCCTTTGACATAACAATTTTTATTTTTTTCTGTATATTGCTGAATCAGCGTAATAGCTAAGGGTTTACATGTACTGTGTCCATGGGATCAAATCCAGCTCAATTAATTAAAAAAAAAAAGATTTTTTATTACAACTAGGAAATAGTGAATTATATCAATAAAATCCTGATGGATCCAGATTTAATCTGATTTTATGGATTGTAAGGTAACTAATAATATTTAAGATCACTAACAGACAATGAATCAATACGTTGTTATATCTAAGAAAAATATTATTTGTAAAATCACTCCCAAAAAGCTTACTAAAGCCACTTAAGGCGTTTTAAAATAAGTGAATATTATTATGAATTTATTTATTTATTTTATTTAAAAAAAACGTGGTGAAGTATGGTTAATTTTCCGTTGCCATTATTTTATTTCAAAATGAGCAATTTCAACATAAGCATACAGACTTGATTAAAATGTTCATTCGGTCATTTTATTCGAGGAAAGGGTCACAAGAGGGGTAAACAAGTTTGGAAAGCCTTTAAAATATTTATATATATCCCGAGGTGCTACTACTACCCTATACTAGGAGAGCAAGTATATTCCCTCCCTTATTTCTTCGATAATATTGTTTTAACCCATGAACGACGTCGATAAGTTACGATTAAGTAGTAAGAATATTCATAGCGTTGATTGAAATTGATTTGATGTTTTAATAAAACGTCACTTCTTGTAACTGGATCTACATAATATGTCCCGCATGATATTATGTGATTATTTACAAGTAGTAAGACTATTATGTCCAAACAACAATCAACAAATACAATGCTTTATTAATTTAACCTCATCAACTAGAACACTCCATATTGACGGCTCAATTAAAGTGAATACTGATTCAATTGAAATTTGTACTCCAATATTACAAACATCTTTTTTAAATTTATTAATAAAAATATATGTATTTTTGGCACTCAGCGAGGAGTAATTAAAAATAGTATGTAAGACTTTAACATAAAATTGGTAATAAAATAAAAAAAACAATAAATATTAATTTATACAATTGTAAGAGCTTTCGTTTCTCTTAAAATCCTTTATTTAGAAACGAGGTTTCTTATTATATAACTAGTATTTGTATGGTAATGAAATTAAAATATTACAAGGGATAATTGGTTTATTAGCTTATAAAAAACACAATAAATTTAAAAATTCCTGATTTGGACCATAAAATAAATGAAGGCATGGACAATCAAAAGCTCCCAAATCCATTTTTTTCATATTGGGCCCAATGTATTCTCTTCAATCTATGTTTTATCTATATACTTTTGAATATACAAATATCGTAAATTAATAAAATGTTGATGTTATAAAATGACAAAGAATGTGTGCGTTTTTGGCTTTTACCTTTTTTTAAATTATTATGAGGAGATATCAGTCGTCTGGAATACCAGAGAACCTACAACTCTAATGGAGCTTTTTTGAAACGGTTTTTTAGAAACAACAATGTGTTAATTTTCTGTTGGTGATCGTTACAAAGGTCACCGACAGAGCGGCTCTGCCCGACTAACAATCCAGGAAATCGGAGTAAACCTGGATCAAGACGATCGGTCGGGATTTTATTAATATTATTCCCGATCTTCCAATCGTAATAACCGATCAATTCAATATAAAAATTGACTTGAGCGGGATTTGAACCACAGTATTTGTATCCACGCATCTTATCCCCTGAGCTATCACGTTGGCTTAATTGTGCATAAATCTAGTATACCATATATTGATGATAATCAATGTAAAACAATTACTTATGTTTGTTTATCCTTTAATTAAAACATAATCTATGCAAAGCGAATGAACATTATTTGATATTAGTTGTGGATACATGCGGGTGTAGATTGTATTGAATGTGGGCGTGTGGCAAATAAACTAAAGGCATTGCAATATTGTTATGCGAAACAATACGAAACACAAGGAGGGTAAACCCATTGGGGTCTAATCATGGAACCTTCGCAAATAATCCTCTTAGACACATCCACACCATTAAGCCACAACCTTCATGCAAATTCTACTCGAACCAATTCGATTCGACCCAAACTAACGCATTCGATAACACCTCAAATAGGATTTGTAACCATCCTTTTCTTAAAAATAATCTGACTCTTATAATCCATTCACTTTGACCAGCGACAAGGCAAATACTTCTTAGTGTAAACATAAATGATGTTACTTAATTAAAAGGTAATGTTGATGATTATAAAAAGGTAACCTGGGTCCAAGGTTGTGTTCGTTTATGAATAGTTGTTAGGTTTGTCGCTGGTCAGAGCCAATTGACTATAGAAATACTCAAGATACAAAATACTTTTGAATAAAATTTCTTATGATATCACAGCATAATAGCTCAGGGGATAAGACTAGTGGCTACAAATACTGTGGTCATGGGTTCAAAACCCGCTCAAGTCAAGATTTTTTAATTGATTTCATCGGTTATTACGACTAGGAGATCGGCAATAATATTAATAAAATCCCGATTGATCGTCTTCATCCAGGTTTATTCTGATTTCCTGGATTGTAAGGTAAATACTGAAGCGATTATTCAGTCGGGCAGAGCTGCTCTGTCGGTGACCTGTGTAACTAGTAATAGTGTATCTATAACACGTTGTTGTGTCTAAAAAAAACCTCTCAAAAAAGCTCCATCAGAGATGTAGGTTCTCTGGTATTCCAGATTATTTTCTCTTAATAATAAAAAAAGCATATTACGGTAATTTAATTCGCCTCAACGCGTGTTTTGATTTTTTTTCCTAATTCTCACATAGTGATCAAATAAATAATATCAAATTGAGTGAATACTTTCTCACAAAATACGACTAGGTAAAAATAAAACCAAAGTTTATTTTATCGCTAGAGTGTATAGAATTTCCTCTCAAAATAAATTCAACGAACTCGACATTTAATTGGATTATTTGCGAAATTTCATCAGGGTGGTTAACCACATATTGAGTAATCCAATTATATATGAAAATATCAGTCTCTCCGCGCATATATAAGTATTATTTTTTCCACGTTATATAGAATTTCTAAGAAGAGTTTTCAAAGAGACTGAACGAACGAAAATAAAAGCGTGCGAAGGAAGTGCAGTGAGGCGTTATTTTGATGTGTGGTCTTTCATAATAAATTGTGAGTCATAACACTTTGCTGTGAATATGAGAAATGAACGAGCAACCATCGACGCTGAACATCCGTTAAGACACCATGAAAGATTGTATACATTCATCAGGATATGAACCTGCTTGCTCTCGGTGACTCCTGAAAATTTACCGGCTGGATAACCATAAAAATATGCTCGACACCTGCTCTCACTTGAATATTATACTACATGGTAATCAATCAAGTGATTGGTTTATTTTCTTAATCAGCTTAAAATATAAATTTTGTTATTACTTTTTATAATTTTAACAATAGTAACATTGAAATATGTTTTCTGATTTGATAAAAGTTATTATTGTATCAGGTTGTCGGGTATTTTATCATCTTTGTAAAAGTCTTTAGGCGCATAACATGTATTTGAAAAATGCTATTCGACAACAAAATATATTTTCACTATTGTTTTGGTGTCCATAGGTATGTAAGTACAAAAATGGAAATCAAATATTACATTGACATTTATATTGGCTCAAAAACAGATGAATTCTTTTCATCTGGATTTATAAAAGTGTCTGAGATGTGGAAAACTTATAAGTAGAAAACGATGGACAATATATTCTTGATTAAATTTAAGTGTGTGTGTTTAATGTCAAACCCAAAGACTTTTGGGATGATCTAATACTACGGTATTTTTTAATTAAATGATAAAAAGGGCATGTCGAGAGTATGAACATCGTGAGTTGAAGACTGTTGGTACTACACAATGATACTCACGATGTTCATACTTATACCAAGACCGAACACACATTACACTCCTTAGCCTATTATGTATATTATTAATATGAAACACTACTAATTCGATTATTATAAACTTAAAGAAAATATTCAGTTTTTTTAATACATAATGAGTCAGTAAAAATAGATTACTTATGTAAATAGTTTCAACCTTATTCTAAGTAGAGCCTTAATTTTATTAAAAAAATATTTACATATATTTTTTATATAAGTATACATTTATTATACGGTTATTTTATTATTACAAAATAACAATATAATCCGCGTATAATAAAAAATACATGAATAATTTTTCAATTCGCAAATCTGCAAAACTGTAGCGTAAAATGTAATCACGACCATATTTTTTTTTACCTTAACTGACCAATACATTTATGATCGCATTTGTTTCCAACAACAATATTTTACCTACACGTTTCGTTAGAATATTTATATATATTTTCTTTTCCATGTCCTGAGTCTCTTGGCAACATAATTTAGTTGTAGTGTTGCAAGAAACCAAGGGGACTGAATTCAATTTGGTGGAGCGATCGTCTGTAAAGGTTCAATTAGTGATGCGGTTATCGGAAATACAGTTAATTATTTGCCTCATTTCGAAATATATACCCTGTTTTCCGGTACAATAATTCCATAAGTTAATGTTGATTCTGTATTTAATATAAATGAAACGCAATATTTTAAAATTAAAAATTTATTATTTCTCTTACGGCAACAATTTAACATTGCTATATCACAGATAAGATATTTACAATCGAAGAGTGTTTTCACAATAAATTAGTTTTTCAGCGTAAAAAAAGTATAAAACATCCTATACAAACGCGTTTACATACGATTCTACGTATTATGTTTTTCTATGTAATTTAATCGTTTAAAGCTAATGACTGCAGTATTTGTACAAGGAAGCAGCCTGAAAATGCTTTTTTGTTATATTTCTTATGATGATACAGGATGTGTTTATGAGAATCTATTTAAGAAAGAAGATTCGAAAATCGTATACAAGGTATAATATTTATTTTTTTGCAGAAAAAGATGAAGCATTAATATTAACACATTTGATATTCTTAAATTAAAATGCAACACACAGTTGATAACAATATATCATTAAAAAGTAGTCCGTACAACAATTTTGGATTATTTCACATTTTCAAAATAAGTTTATACACTTTAACATTTGAAACGTAACGAGTTCAGTAAAAAGTTCATTAGCACAGAACACAATAATTTATTTAAAGCCAGCTCGGTCCAAGACACGATTCAACAATCTTCACGGCATCAGGCCGTCCCATATTTCGCAAGATATTGGCCAAATCAGCAACGGCGCTAGTATTTCTATGTCTGCATTCCCACAAATCTAATATGTGTTCCGTGGGTGAGCTTTTAGTTGCAAAGAAATTAATATACCTGTCCACGTTTAACTTTTGAGCTAACAGCCTCCAGTCGTTTCCGCGAGAATTTGGCGGATCTAAGCATTGGCAAAGTTGTTTTTTCACAGCCTTCGATAGCCTAAATGGAGTCACGTTATCAACAACACACGTATTCATTCCCTTGTCCGTAACAGTCATCGATTTCTTGGACTGAAAGTTCTCATCAATGGGGGGAAGAGTCCGTTCAGGTAATGTCTTACTTTGTGCCGTGGTCTCCAAGGCGTGATTATCGAAAAAGTTACCGTTACTGTGAATGTAGTTCATGTTGATAGAAGCGAAGGGTAAATTGCTATTTCTGAACTCATCATCTGATCGCATAGTGAAAACTTGCTTATTTGACGGGTTAGATTTCTGGTAAGCAGATATCTTGAATTCGAGATCATTGATGGAGTCGGTTTGTTCTAATGTAAAACTACAATGAAGGGAATTTGATGAAGAATTCCAAATGTGTGAAAATGGAATTTCTTGACAACTCGAATGAGGTTTTGCTTTCCAACCGACTCCAATATCTTCTAAATTCAAGCACAGGTTAGAGCCTCCATCTTGGAACCAGAGTGTTTTCGGTTTGTCAATCAACATTCCACCTAATCTCTTTTCTTGATCCATACAGTAGTAAAGTGCACAAGGAGTGTCTTCAAACACGTAAACTCTAATTGAATAATCACTTATTGTAGATCCTCCTATATGAGGAGCGTAAACAGCCAATTTCAAATTCTTTACAGCCTTTCCATTAAAACTTTCTCCGGCCAACACAAATGTAGTAAAGAAGTCGGTCACTAGATAAACCCTGTCCGCGTCAAGTTGGGTAAAAATTGGTGTATTTATAGTTTCTTGGCCGAGACTGACTATCTTTCTCCATTCAGAGTGTCCATCTTTATTACTGTGATTAGTTGAAGGACCCAACGCATATACAGATAGATTCCAGAATCCATGTTTCAAACTTGCACAATGTGGAATTTGAAGAATGGCAGGTTTGCTGAGTTGGGTTCCGGAAGGCCCCACCTTGACCACGGGACTAAGTTGAGTTATACCTGTCGAAAACAATAGAATTATTATATTTATGTTCGAATAAATAATCCAAAGTAGCGCGCGATAAATGGCTTCATTAAAACTTGTTAATTTAATAAGCAAAACGGCGAAATTTTCCGACCGAGTATAACTTTCGTTTCGCAGACAAGATTTATTTAAGAGCAATGAAAATGGTGAAATCGAATCGAACTGAAAGTTTTCTGCTTATCTATTCTCATAACGTACACCATTACCAGTTTATGGAATAAAATTTATCTGTTGGTAGATATTGAATAAATTTAATATAATAAAAATGTTTTATTAAATAAATAGAAGTGCAAGTACATAATATATACTAGTTGATTAAGAAAAGAAAGTTACCTAATAAATGATAAATATTTGATATTACCTTCGGGGAATTTCGGTCTGCAACGATCCTCCCTCATAACACAAAGGTATAGGGTGTTGTTTCTACCCCTCGGAAGGGCTCCTTCAGGTAAAGATGCGGCTACGGAGGGTCCTTCAAGAGCTAACCTTCCTCCTGCACAGGATATAGCTTGGGTGCAGCTAGTTGCAGTATTTCCTATACTCTCAGCGAAGAGTACTCCAGCAGGAGGTGGTGCTGGAAGTGTTGGCAGGGTCACAGAATCACTGGCCACATCGAAGGTACATTCGGCTGTTGGAAATTCCGCTATTAAAAATATTTACGAATAAATAAAATATTATTTCTATAAATGTATGAGCTTGTGAATATACTTACAGCTTGAAAAGCAGCTTGTTGTGGAGTGTTCTGATTCACTGTACGGCTTTTTGTCGTAATTGTCACTCTCACTTGAGGGACTCAGCTGATGGTCCATCGGGAGGGCATAGCTGCACCACAAAACAATTACCAATATTACATTTCTATCCAATCACAGCGTATAATAAATATTTAATATTACAGACTTATTTTATTGCTGACAAAATACATATAAGCAATGCAAGATAAGCCTTCAAAGGCCTGTCACAATCAATACACTCATACATGCGGGTGATAATACTGAACACATTTAAGCCAACAATTTAATTTAACAAATAAATACAATCCCCCCACTTGTTTGCTAAATTTATTTGTTTATAATAAATAAACCATGGACGTTGAATATTTTTTTTTACCTTACATATACAACATGTATTTAATTGAACTTAAAATATTTTAAGGCTTTAATGCAATGCTAACACGGCCACAGAAAAATAATTTAAAAAGGGCCAAATTATTTATTAATAGTAAAATAATTTATCACATCCCAAGAACTACGCAAACAGTGTTGCCGTACGATACTATAAATTCGACCGAAAACCATAATGACCTCGGGCAATACGTCCAAACTTTTTTGTAACACAATTTTTGCAGAAATTTTTGGCACTTGATACAATACTAAACTCATTTTTTTTTAATTTCCATAAGTGACAGTGTACTCATTAATAATAGCCGAAGAATCTGAAACTGTCTTAATCAATGGAATTGGTTTAAAATAAACGATCGAACATAAAAATTGATATAAAAAATATGTTTATTCGTTGCCATTAGAATTGCGTGATAGCTTCACTGTTTATATGAATTGGACCATGTCATTAAATTAAAATAAAAAAATACCTGTTGCTTAGATGTGGTACATCATAGTGATGTTCGCTAGATCTCCTAGGGGGTGGTGGTGCTGAAGTGGAATGAGCTGGGGATTCCCACCCTCCTTCTCCACCTCTTGAAGCATGCTGCATCAGATCTGGTTGCAGGGACAATGACTTCTTCTCCGTTTCAGGATAAAACTCAGGCCGAAAGTCAACTGAAAGCCATCGTCTAATTAGCTTTGCTTTCCTCTAGAGATACTTTCTCTTCTTGTTCAATTTTTCAGACAAATCGAATTGAACATTACTACTACCAAGAACTAAATAAAATAATTTACCTGATCTCGCCATATTGTATAACGAATGATCCCGTCCTTTCCTTCTATAGAAGTGCCAAGCTATACCGGCTAAAACTATAAACGCCACAACAGCCACTCCCAGGCCAATATACAGTGGTGCATCGTTTGAGGAGGCTAAAATAATATTAAAAAAACATCGTTATTTAATATAAAAGTCAATTAAGTGACCGCCGGATTAACAGGGGGGGCGATAATGCGGCATTTTTGTAAACGAATTCACAGGATGCCTCCGATAACAATGGAACAATAGGCAATAGAATAATTCCATAATACACAGTCGGTGTACAACAGGGGATAGAATATAAGTACATATTTGTTTATTTTTAGAGGACAGGAAAGGTGAGCATCTCATTGTGTTTTAAAATATAATATATGAAGAGGAGCAGAGGCAGTAAATTCCATTAGACTCATTGTCGTAGCTAAACCAGCTCCTCGATGGAGATTCTGGATAAAAATTAAAAGGCCTCCTGTCGTTTCGAGTGTAATATTACATTTGAATAAGAGTAATAAATCGCAATAAGCAGACAGTAAACCGTGGAAAATGCTAGGTAAATGAACCTTTCATTACACAAACATTCTACCAGTATTACATTTCTAATTTATGTAACGAAATAATATTGATATTATTAGATGTACTGTAAGTGGTGTGTGTTATCTTGAGTCACAGTGTATTATCTCATCCCAGGTACTCTTTCAAGGTTCAGATATTAACCTTAGTAGACGGGGATCTTTATTAATGAGACATTAATTGTACGAAAGACATATTGTGCTCGACGGGGATCTGACTTTGTATACTGTATCGAACCATTGTGCTACATCAAAATATTCACATTAAGCTCGGTTAAGTGAAAATATATTGAGTATGCGTAGGTAGTGGTACATTTAAAAGGTATTTAATCAAATCTATATATCCCGTGACAGGTATAAAGTGGAATGTATAACACCATCCATTTTAAAATGATAACCACAAATATTTTTAATAAATCTACACCTTGTCTCAGTAAGTATTTATGAAAATGTACATAATTAACTAAGTGACTATTTAATTTAATCAACTTTTTAAGAGCTTGGTCTGATAAATTTCAAAAGTCCGAAAGATAGTTGGTTTACCTATCATTAACTATCTTTCTCATAGCATTATTTTGTTAATATAGCTTTTATTGTTGTTATTATTTATTAATCTTCATATTTGTAAATGGGTTTTTATTTTTTTTTCCCATTCCTTCTATAATTTAATAGTATTATTCATGTCAAATTTAAATAAAAAGAAGGTAAAAAGATTTACGTGCTGTGTACATCTAAGTCTATTTCCCAAGATGTATTGTTCTATCAATCATTGTAAAAACATAATAAAGAAATTGTAATATATTTCTAACAGCATACTATTGTAGCTACAAATAAAATTTAATTATTGACAGAATTAATGTAAGATTTATTATATTCACCGGTAATTCAACATTGTATGTAGACACTCTGGGTTTTTACTATACGTTATTATTATTTTTGGTGGATTTGTATTTTTTTAAATTTAAACTCTTAGTCATAGACTCTTGGGGCCGGTTTCTATAAATAGCTAACCTAATTCGAGATTAAAGTAAGTACTGCATATTTGTGCAATCAAGAACAAACCAATTGATTGCATAAAAATGAACCATTGACTCTCTAGTTAGGTAGTCCATTCTTTGAAACAAACCGATCGTTATAATTTCACGGGAACTCTTAATAATTGCATCATTATGTACGTATCTCAATATTCTTTTTTTTAGCAGAATGACAATGGTACATATTTGTATAAATAATATACAGTGTTTATTACTCAAGTACAAGTACACGTTATTGATTAAAAACTACTACTGAAATAAACAGAATATTCAGCGTCTGGTGTCCCTACTTGGATTTACGGGTGTCGAAAGGCTTTTTATCGATCAAAGAAAACATGTTTGCTTTCCCAGCGTTTAAAATTCACCCTAATGTTGTTAATACCTGTACATAATATATTTGCATGTTGCATTATTCCCAAATGCATGCAAAGAGCGAGTGGAATTCAGAATCAGAAATCTGCACGCCACCGACATAATGTCTGTAATTGAGCTGTTTCACTACAATTCCACAATACAATACCATATAAAATTAAATAATTTCTTTGGTCATACGCAAACAATACCCTCATTTTATAAATTAATTTAACATCCCGGGCTTTGGACATATTTTACAAAATTAACGAGTGGAACACGATGTTTTGTATGAATAATACGCGATAATCTCACGAGAATACGCTATGGTAATATTTCATTCTAAATATTGTGGGAATGGAATATATAAAAAAATCGTTGTTGAATAAAAAATAACACATCGGTTCATTGTAACAATTAAAACACTAATTGTTTAATAACGTGTGTTTTTATATAATTGAATAGATTATTAACGATAAATTGGAACGATTTCATTAAAAAATCTTATTATTGAAATAATTTATTAAAAAATAAAGATTAACATTATTTGCATGATGTAAAATTTCGAGTGGTTTGATAAAATTATTTATTATCTAGTCTTCTGTAATATTTTAATTTTGGATTTTAGCCAAGACTTAGACACTTAAAGAATTAATTTTTAAATAAATAAATCAACCATTGATATTATTTACTAATTCAACATTATTTGTAAAACTTTTCCATACTAAATGATTATTCATTTAAAAAAAATCTGTTTGAACAATTATCGAAAAATAATTTACTTTTTGTATTTTTGTAGAGAAAACGCGTGGAGCCAAAATAACCCTTCGCGATTGGATGTGATTGGTAATATCGTAGACTGATCAATTACGGCCATTGATTGTGTAGTTAATGTCGCATCTGAGCATATCAAAATTTTGACATTTGCTCAAATTTGACAAATATACGAAAAAATAATAAATTCATATAATTGATTGTTTTGTGGACCAGCGACAAAAAATAATCCTTACATTCATAACATTAGACCGTGCTTTCAAGTCAAAAATAATGTTTACATAATAAACTTTAATTACATACAATAGTGTAAATTGAATAATAGTTAAAATATAGGTTGTCATAAAGAAATGTTACGTCATATAAAAAATCATAACTATAAATTAATATCGCCTGATCCAGCGTATATAATCATAAGTGCAAAAAAAACTTTCATCTTAAGTCTTTATGGAATTGAGCCACATATTGCATGTATGAAACGTCAAAAAATGTTGCTTTTCAATCATTATTTAACCTATTAAGTGGTACTTCTTCGAAATAGTAAAATAGTCCTATTTGACCGGCAACTAATGTAGATTCATCCATTATCTATAACACCTTTCATATTTATGTCAATAGAAGGTATTTAATCGTAAACTGTTATATGTTAATATTCAGTACCGAGTGACACGTGACAGGCAGTGTTACCAGATTGAATATATGTCTCAGTTCCATAAAGACTTAAGAGCACACTTTTTTTGCACTTACGATATTATACGCTGGAGCAGTCGATATAATATATGTAGTTAGCTGCCAACGTTTACACAATGCATACAATATCAAATTACTACTGCATTGGGAATAAATATATATAACCGTTTAATAGATTAAGAGTGTGTCTGGTATTAGAAGAAGTGTTGTAAGGGCAGGTGATTAATGTCTGAAGTGCAGGTTGAACTAGTAGTCTAAACTAAATGTTATTTAGCAACGTGTATTTCGTAAGTATCGTGGTTGTAGTTGGAAAGATCGTCGTCACGAGTTTATAGAGTACGAGTAGAAGACATCCTGGAAATGTTCTCCATTGCAATTAAAACCTGTTCATACCTTGTACAACCACTAAACAAACACCACTCACCTGTCATTGCTTAACCGACTTATTATTACACGATACCTATTATTTAAATAAAACACTGCTCTACTAACAAATAGTAGACTTTGGTCTGAATATAATTAAATTGAAACACATTGTGTACGGTCATGCATTTAAAGCTGCCATTGATTGGAAGATAGAAAGACAGGTAGGTATTTATTTAAAAGTTTTGTAGGCTTTACGTTAAGAAAAACCATGGGTCGGTGAATTTTGTAATAACGACACGCTAGTGACTTTCAGCTAACAAAAAAAAAAATTTTTGTTAAGCTATTTTGCATACATATATTGAGAATATTTACTTTTGTTATCAAAAATATTTTTAACATTTATTAATTTAGATAGACATCTTTTACTCAGTGCAACTCCATTTTATTTTAAATAATGATTCATTTTTTATACGCCCTTAAGATATTTTTAGATAAACTAATCGATGATCTATTTAACTATTACAGTTACACAAGTTACCTAAGGACGACTCTGCACGACTTTTATATTTTTTTATTTGAACCCATGACCAAAGTATTATTCCCTATAGAATTTTACTAAAGCACTTTAAGTTTTTCAGCATTTGCAGGTAAATATGACTATAAATAAATTTTAATAAAAATACCATACTTCTTATATTATTAAATATGTACCTACAATGTCACCCAGAATTTGTCATTGTCAGTGAGAATGTATTTTTACTAAGCATGTAAAAAATATATTGGTTCAGGTTAGAATATTAATTCTTAAATTTTTTTATCCCATTATTTCTTTAATTTAATACTATTGTTCATGTCAAATTTAAATAAAACATTCTCATTTCAGTTATGGGTAAAAAGATTTGTATACTAACGATTTGTTAACTAAGTGACTATTTAATTTAATCAACATTTTAAGATATTGGTCTGATAAATTTCAAAAGTCCAAAAGACAGTTGGTTTACCTATTATTAACTATCTTTCTAATAGCATTGTTTTTTTTATAGCTTTCATTGTTGTTATTATTTATTAATCTTCATATTTGTAAATGGGTTTTATTTTTTTTCCATTCTTTCAAGGTAAAAAGATTTTTACACTCTGTACACCTATTTCCAAAAATGTATTGTTCTATCAATCATTGTAAAAACTTATGCATAATAAAGAAATTTTAATATATATTAAATAATATTTTAATAATATTTTCAGACAATGCTACAACATAGAAATGTTCTTGTTTCACCACAAAGACTAATTGTAATTGATTTGTATGGAAAGGATACCGAAGAATAATAATAATATTTTGATTATTTATTAATAGTGTGTCTGAAAAGATCGAGAGAACAAAGCGCGGCTTGTCTATGAGATATAAGTGTATGTATGTGATTAGTATATCGTAAAGCAAATGTATTTTATAGGTTTGAACTGTAAAATATAATATGGTGTGTTGTGCGGCTTGCTCTTTGCTAAAATAATAAATTAGTAGTAGATCGTTCATTAGTCCATCGAGACTGGTTCGACTCTCTGTTACGGAAAGCCGCACCATAAACCAAAACCAGACACACATTACTACACATTTTATAACGTGAACATAATTGAATTTCAATATATTATATTCAATTCAGTGTTTCATTATGTAACAAATTTAATTAAAAGTCGATATACAGGACAACGTCATCAAAATTATGAACAAAATATAAGTGGTCTAACAAAAATAGCTGAGTTTCTGGATTTCGTCGTGTTAAAAAGGATATATTAATATCAAAAGAACAAACAATATATGTTAAGTACGAAAAATTATTTTAAATATAACTTGAATCAATTAAGCTGACAAATAATTATTGTAAGAATTTTTCTGTATTTCTCAAAATATTTTTATCACCAAAACATGATGTAAGAATAAATAGAAAGAGAAGGGCAAAATTACTAAATATTTAATTACTTTAAAATGTATCTATCGATATATCAAAAAGTTTTAATAAAAAAACTAGGAAGATACATATTTACAATCTAATTTTTAACTAATTGATACTGAAATGTTTATACATTATACTCACAGTTTATTCGAGGATTAATTTTGCACAAAGTAACGTATTGTTTATAAACATGTAGAATTAGTATAATACATATTTTAAACATCTGCTAAACATCATCACTGATGGACGATACGATGAGAGTGTTAATCGAAGGCATTCAAATTTTAATTGGACGATGATTATATCTTAGAATACACAAATAATAATAAATAGTGAGAGAATCAGTAGCGTTCATTGTTTTACCAAGCGAGTGTTCACATATGCGTTAACATGTTACATTAATACAACCGGTGTGTGCTTCAAAAACACAGAAAAAAATATTATACACACAGATAACAATACACTTTTAATTAACTGCTCTGTGTTTGGGTTCACTATGTGAGAGATAACATGCTGGCTGTGTATATTCATTATCTAACTACAAAAATAATATTTTAGGAACACTTAACAATAAAAATAATATGTACATAATTTTAACACCAACAAAACAATTCACAAGAAATCACAAATATATTTCATATACGGGGAATTAATAAATAATTCAACTTTGAACTTTTATTTAATTTTTGTAATATTTAAATCATTTAATCGATCAGGATATTATGTGAAAAAAAATTATATCAATGTGTATACTTATTTAAAATCTTACAGGACTTTATGTTAATCCAGTTATTAAGATTATTAAAAAATTTAATTAAGATTATTAAAATTTAATAAATATAACTTTCGTGAGAGTAGATTACATGAATTTGAGGGGACTAAAATCCCAATCGAATGTCTAATTAAGATAATGCCAGGTTTACTACGATCTCCTGTATTGTTAAGTGTATACTAATGAAATTCATAATGATTCAAATTGAAAAAAATAATTAATTCATAAAGGTAGAGCTGTCGATGAAATAGGCTCAAACCATATAATAACGTTTATTAAAAAAAACTTGGGTAGGTAAGTATATATATAGAAATAAAAAATAAGGAGTTTAGGTTAAATTATTATTATTATTATAAAAAAACATTAATTTCACATAATAAATACCAATTTACAGTCGATAAAATCGTATGCATTGCCGTTAAAACTTTCCATTCGAATTTTTAGTGGGTGACAAAATAGTCAATTGGGTATAATTAAACTATTAATTAAGCATTTAACCAAGCCTGATAACCGAATAAATAGATTAATACACCGTCCATTTTCATATAAAAAGGCCTTTCTACTCTACATTTATTAAACATATATATTTTTTAAAGTAACCAGGCATTCTTCGACAATAATAATATTGAGTAGGTTCCCATTTATTGTTTTCCAAACAAGTAAGGTTGTAAAATGTTCACGCGTAGGTTCTACACTCCGCAAGTCAGATTGGTCATGGTTATAATAAAGCTTTTACTAAGGTGACGATTACAGGCGCCATTCAATACCATCTTAACGACCACAAACAACTCAACAATCCATACAAGTCTTTAGCAATTGTGAATTTGAAATGACTGGAAAATATTCCAAGGGTGTAAAATGAGGATGGGTGGCCGCAGATATTTTATTGATATTTATCTGTCGATAACCTATATATAAATTATGTATTTTATGTCCCTGGGAGAAATAAGATGTTATATGCATAAAAAATCATAATCATAAATATCATAAAGTTCGCCAGATGCTACCTTATAATGCTACTTATATCATATTTTAGTATGTAAATAAAATCATTGAGTTAAATATAAAATGTCATTACTTTAACACAAATATAAATATTATACTTTAAAGAAGTAAAATAATGTATTAGCGGTTTTATAAATTATTTAAAAGTACCAATAAATAACGCTCCCTTTTGGAATAAAAATGTCATTATTGGGACTTTTTAAGACCTACATTTCATAAAAATAAGTGCAAAATTAAAATGGCGGGCTCGATTGATTGTAACTATCGTAATAGCAAGAAATATCTAGGTACCTTATTTTTAATTAATAATTCTATCGACTAGTCGCGGGAATATTATTGAAAAAATCACAACCAACTGTCTCGGCGTAGTTTAACTCTGATTTCCTAGTTAAACTCACACAAACTAGCAAAACCCACTCGAGGCGTATACATACAAAGAAGTATCGATACTATTATTGAATGCAAGATTTCATCTGTGAAGTTTTCCATTGGTTTAGGTATCGGCATAGTAATAGAAAAGGTCGTTGTAATTCCAATATGGTGTTTGAGGATATTGCGGGATGGAGGTGGGCGACATTCCTCACTGGACCCGTTTCGTTATTGCCCCTTGATTACTCTTTATGGGACTGAATGTTTTAATAACAAACTCGACCCAAGACCCGTCAAACTCCACTCTCCTTATATTATTTCCACGAAAGGGGACAAGAATGCCGAACTTCTGATTAAATCGACGACATACCTGGCCCTTCAAGTTCTTCCTTTCAGCCTGTGTATTGGCTCACTCAAAGGTTTCCACGTGAATGCTTTTGACTATTTTAAATTTTAATTAAAAATCCATGTTGATTAACATTTGGTTGATGGTATATTTGTGGCTTGTACCGAGTTGGGTTGATTGGATGAAGGTAACAAAGTGAAGGCTTTCATGGACACTACTATTGTATATAAAGCCTGAAGCTAGTCGTTTTCAAGTAAAATATATAGAGTATTCCATGACCTTATTATGACACTTGATCCTTTGCACTATATATTAGAATGTATTTCTTCATGAAAATATTTTCGAAGCAAAAGAGTATTATTAGCAATGAACTAGGTACAAAATACACAATATTTGGCATTTATTAGGAAATGACTGAGATTTGCTCGGCATTTGATGGAATCCTGAAGAAAGCTGTGCATTCATTAGGGTGTCAATGTGTCCATAAAGGACGTTCACTGAATCCGAAATGTGGGAATGCCAATTTCCCTCCTGTTTCAGGAAATATACCCGGAAATTTAGTACCGTCCATGTAAAACGCTTTGACATTTGCCTCAACTTGCTGTGCTGCAGTATTGATGGAACATTAAAACCACATCATAAATAATATTACAAATACTAGAATGAATTAATTATTAATCTTTGAGAAAATACGTTGGATAGTTTTTTTTTCACTTTTATGAAATGGTGACATTTTATATATTATTGCGATTGGGATCAGGAATTAACTCTGATTTGTTAAACACATCTCAGAAATGAATTTTTATTTTTACTTAAAACACATATTAAATTATTTTACCCGATCAGCACAAATTTATTAAAGCCAAATAATCCTGAAAAATGTATTAACTCGATACACGAATCAATCTGTGCAGGACACGAACCTACATCTCCAAATTGACGTTTCGATGCACAATCCACTTTGCTAACGAGATGCTTGGTTTGGCTGCCAGAAATTCACTTGGTTGACTATTTCCCATTAATATACTTTAATTTTTTTAACTTACCACATAGTGTTTATTAACATACATCTAGACATTTGAATCTAGATTCATATTTTTTACTGTGCGGCAATAGTAATGGTATAAATTAATTAATACCACAAGGTTAACGTACATTGTAAAGAGATAATTCATTCTAATAATTTTCAAATGAAAATTAATGATGGTACATATATACTCCATAAAAGTGTAATAAGTATCAAACGTTTGTAAATGGTAATAAATAATGTTATTTGCGGTAGTTCATCCATCAATAGAGTGCACTGAGTGGACCTATTGATATGCAAGTTACGGTTATCAATGCGCACGTTCCCCGTTTTATCCCGATCTCTTCCCGTGCGATATCCTGGAGTATAAGGTTCATTTTTCTCAGTATAGAAGATGGCATAAACGCCAGACGGTGTCGTAGTATCTAAAACCTACTCACGTTCCCCGTCCAATTTGTGACGCGCCGACTTACTATGTATAAAGTGCCGCTTGAACTCCATCCATAACTGTCCAACAAGGATAAAACATCATGCTGGGAATTAATACGAATCAAGTCATATAAATACATTATATTATTGACCATGATCATATTTTCTAGTAGTTAAACACATTAGTATTTTGAGAATTTTGGGCAATTTATTTACAAATAAAAAATAGCCGCATACTGTTTTATATGAAATGCTACCAATTGTGCAAATTAGTCCTCACTAAGCTACGGAGAGCCGAAACTCATTTATGTTTTACACATAATTTATATTATCAAGTAAAAATTCATTTAAACTGTAATGGTGCATCCATACACTCGCGTACGAATGTTCGCGCGGATCTTTATAAATATTGTTAAATAATATTTATATCTGCAATATCACGCATTACGCGATTCTGATGATGGGCGTTTGAAAATTTTGACTTAATTTAGTGAAAATTGTTGTTCTTGGAATATGCTATCCACACTCTCGCTATTCTTCTACATACATTAACATTTGCGAGTGTTTGTACGCGCCATAAATGGATAACAATAATATTATAAGAAGGGGGGTGGTAAAATCATCTCCAGAGAACGCAAAAAATAAATCAGATGCGATATTTAAATATTTACCTGTAAAACAGATATGCACTTTATAAACTCTTGATAAATTTGGGGTCTCATTTATTCACTAACGTATATTTAATCTACAAACGTAAAAACCGATTTGAGCAGAGACATGTTGGTAAACAATATAATCGTTTAAAACGGTATAAAAATAATTATTTATGTTAACAAATGCGTATTCATTGAAGAGAACAGTGGATATCATTATACTCGGACACAATCTAAGCTGTTGTGTAAGTACGATCGTAAAACATTCAATTAAAGATCGCAGGGGCAACAAAGTGAAACATGTCGCATTATGTACGGTTTGTTGGAGTTATCGGATGGATGCTCACCTTCTTCATGTAGTAAATGAGGATCGTCTGGACACAAGCCCCCTGTGCAAGGGGCCAACTGCAGGTTTCGGCCAATACACGAGGACTGTTCGGAGCCTTGTCCTGATGATGATGATGATGAGGGTGACACGCACGACCGCCTCCTGGCTTGCCTGCAATCTCGTCCACATCTAGACCACTCTGACCAAGGACTCCATCTACCTCCGCCATTCATAGAACCTCCAATGTTGCCTCCTGAGAAAAAAAAAATTAAATAAATTGATTAAAAGGATTTATCAATTTTAAGCTTAGATTTCTACATGTGATATGGGGCGGTCATCTATCCAAGTACAACCAACAAACAATAATTCATTAACTCGATAATTAGATCAGAGTAACTATTTGAGGAACCTTTATGAACCATCGTTAACTTGTTTCAATTTCAAGCACATTTGGCAATATAATTATACATACGTCACAAATGCAAATAGAGAGGGCATAATAATATCGAGGGTATACTGCCAAAATGCACTGTCATATTTCATACTTTTGAGATAATGGCGAATTAGTAAAAAAAATAAATCACATTCTTAACAGACCTATAAATTTATGTTATATATTTGAATAATTTACAATGTGGTATAAAGTCAATGACTCCTTTTATCTTTCCAAATATAACACAATCATAAAAAATACCTTTATTTTAACTACCAGAACTAACTAACGAACAGAAACTAAAAATGTAAATTTGACTTTTTTTTCTCCCGAAATATTGATGATCCGACTAAGTGCGTTTTGGCATTAGATAAAGTAATAAAAAACATATAAAAATGCATCCTCAAAATTGTCAAAATATGACTTAGTGCATTTTAGCAGTATACCCTCGATATGATGTAAGAATAGAATTACGGTGAATAGAAAACCCAAGTATATAAAAACTAATTTAAAAACATGTGATTGTCATAATTCATTTATCCACTACTATTCTATATTTTTAGTTAAACTTTTTTTTTAAAGACAATGTGTAGAACCTTCCAATTTTAAAAATTACGTTGTGTAAAACAAATAATAAGTATAAACCCTATAATATTAGTGGTTTAACATACCGGGCATGACGTCATACTTGATAGCATCGTACGAAAATCCTTTTGGGCAAGCAGTAACAGATTTATAAACGGGGTTTAATTAGAAGACTGTTATAATGAAATATGATATCGTTAATAAATCTATTAGAAGCTTACCGGTGTTGTGACAAGGCTGACAGTCTTGCGACCTTTGGATCGCCGGACCAGAACAAGGTTTACCACCGTTTAGGGGTTGGGGGTTTGTACAGGATCTAGTGCGACGTTGACCTGAGCTTTCTTCATCCCCCGGACACCTGCAGTCCACCCACTGAGACCAACTACTCCAACCACCGTTCACTGTAAATATAATTGCTTTTACTGGACGAGATTAATTTATTCAAATTGTGTTTGTGATTTGCCTACCATATACTGAGAGCAAAGCTGTTTCGGATACCCTTTTGCCGGCGACGTTTTCTGCTACACAACTATAGTTTGCCATATCCTGAAGTAAATAAAACAATCAATTATCTATGCAATTTAAAAAAAAAAATCTATATTACCTGTAATGTCGCCTGGGGTACTAAGAGATGTCCCTCGGCGGATATGAGAAGTGTCGAGCTGGAACCAGGAAGAATGGGAGAGCCGTTCTTAAGCCAAGTTATTTGTGGAGCTGGAGCCCCAGCTGGAGCTAAACACCTAAGAGATGTCTGCCCATACAGTTCTACAGATGTTGCGACCGGTGGAGACACAAACTGCTTTCTTAAATCTGTCAACAAACAACAACACATTTTATTCCTCCATATCTTAACCATCATCAAAGGGTTCATATTTATATCGCTTCCTCTCCGCAATTAAAATACCCCTCTTTACATTTTTTGGAACATATCCTCAGACAACTCAATCGAACATCCGCCTTTCTGAGCTTTAATGTGATACTAGTAGTACTAAGAATGCTAAAAGAGTGGTAATTGTATTTCTGTCAACAACTACTTTCAATTAACAATGACATATATGGCTTCATTATCAATGTATTTTTCCAATAATTCAATAGTTAAATAATATAAAGAACAACTGAGTAATCAATCACATATCTTAAGGAAGTCCATGAGGACATTTAGTTAAAAATGATCAAAAGAAATATCGCAGATTTGAGTAAAAAAACCCAAAGTTCATTTTACCAATGGACTTCCAAAACTGATATGATTTAAAAAAAAAAAAAAAGTGTAAATTTCTAATTATCCACTCAACTCAAATTTGGTTTTACCCAAACACACTGTTATTTAGTTTTTAAGCATTATATTTTGTAATTGTTTTGTTAATATTGCTTTTATTGTTGTTATTATTTATTAATCTTCAAATTTGTAAATGGGTTTTTATTTTTTTTCCATTCTTTCTATAATTTAATAGTATTATTCATGTCAAATTTAAATAAAACATTCTTATGTTAGTATAGATTTATATACTCTGTACACCTAAGACTATTTACAAAGATGTATTGTTCTATCAATCATTGTAAAAACTTATGCATAATAATAACTGACTAGTCAAATTGTTTTTTTTTTGTCTAAATTGGGTAGTTATGAAATAAATGGGGAGTAGGCATTATTGAAAAGCCATGTGAATCACAGCTTGTGACTAATGATTATATAATTGAAGACAATTGATTTTTAAAACAATGCAATTAATTGGTGCTCAATAGCGCGAGAAAATATCCCTATTCTATTTTTATCGGTGTTCCCACGACATAGAGTTCCTACCCCATGTTTAAATAATGACGATATTGGAAGCGACCATATCGGGTTATTAACCCGTTCGGAGAGGGTAAATGATTTAATGACAGGAAGCCGCATCTTAATGGTGCATGTGTCATAGAGTAAAATATTTTTTACGATATTTGATATGACCGTATGCCTGCCTCATTACTATCCGCCCTCATATTTCCCCATGGTTAATTGGTAAATTATTTTTTGAGTATTGGGTTTTGCCTAATAGGCACAGAACAAGACCGAAAGATAAATGTTTACATGGCAGAAGTACGACCGTCCGTCGGATGCACCGTGTTTGTATTATGATCTATTGACTCATCTTCCATAGCCAAATGGGTATACAATTACACATAATGAGCACTTTATAGTAATAACAGAAAAATATTATGTTCAAGTTTGATATTTGATTCTTTGTTGCATTTTGAACGGGGTCGTGTGTAACAGTTAAGTCGGAAAGTCGCGTCTTTGTCGAAGTAGCTTCAGGTGGTAAAATGTGAGTAAGAATAAGAAGTGGATTTGGGATGAGAAGAAGGAAGAAACTGAAACATTTGCATAGTGAGACACACTCGTAGCTTGAAGGGGAGAAGTAATGCGATACTAATTCCCTAATAAGACCACTCCTCTGCCATGAATATTCCTATACCACTTTCAAATGCATTTAACCACTCCGTAATGCAGTCTATGTGACTAAAAAAATAAATAAAAATAATAAATATTATGTATCATTTTTTTAGTTTATAATCAAACAAAAAAATTAGATTAAATATGATGAAATCAAGAACCTTTTTTAATTATTCAATAATATTTAATAACTGAGTCAATATGTGGGCGGATTTACTTTTACTTTTACTTACGAATTTTCAGGGAAGTGTTTTTGAACTTGAAAATAAAAAGTAAACCCAAAAAGACGAATACTAGAAAAAATCGGGAAATCGGGAATGATATAATAATAATAAAATCCCAATCGATCGGCTCAATTTAGGTTTATTCCGATGTCCTGGATTGTAATGTAAATATTACGGCTATTATCAATGAAACATCTTCTAAAATGTCCCTCAGTGCGTATAAATAAATAAATAAATATATAATTTATTTTTGGTTGAGTTTTACTTCTGACGGATTATTAATTTCATGAAAGACTCCAAAAATTGTATGAAGTTCAATCTTGTTTGAGTATCAATTATTGACTGTTTGGTACTTATGTGTATAGTTTTGATAATTAAGTTAAAGGGAAAACTGTTCAATAATATCTATAAAACTTTGTATTTTGGTTCCCTTGAAGTGTTCACTTCGTTAGCAAAAAATAGTGCAAGATTATTTCAGTTTTTACCCGCAAAATGTCACAATGTATTACGCGAGTTATCTCAGGTGCTTTAATATCCCTTTTTCCAAATTTACATTTTGCACGTAAAAAACCGGTGTGGTAATGAATTTATTTTGCAGCATTTCCATAGTCATAGAAAAAGTTTATTAACATATCGCATTACATTGTTGCATCCTGAAAGTGTAACTGGATCTTTTTGTATGGCGGCACCGTTTTAATCCAGTTTCCGCTTTGTTATTTGTTTTGTTTTAAAAGCGACCAAATTCACGATTGTTACAAACACCCTGCTTGCTTTCAATTTGAATACCAACTGCGGTTGAACGAGATACGATAAGTTTATTTTGGGACAGCAATTTAACTATTTGATTGTTTATTTAGTGTAATTCACGACATACAATTTGAATTGCATTATTGACATTTCGTTAGACCTTGTATCGATTGCTTGTATTGAAAGTTGGTGCATTTAACAGAATACTATTGCAGTTTAGATTGTGTAATCAAAGTATGAGAGCGTTGACAAGTTATTGCAACTAACAGGAAGACACTTTCATATGCACTTGATTAATGAGTTTATTTTATATTATAAATATACTACGTGAGATGTGAAATACACCTGACTAAATGTCGCTGGCACCATTCTAAAATGCATTTATTTAATACTATACACTTTCAAAAGGTGAATAATAATATTATAAGCGTGCTGACTTAATCATATTGCATAATTTTTTCACATAAATAATAGAAATTTTAACCGAATCGGTTACATCTAAAACTAAGATAGTTTTCAGCTACCACTTAATAATTTCCACATCTACGTACATTTTATTTTTCTATTGGAGCTTTATTTCATAATTAAACTTTAACTGAATAAATAACATTTTAATAAAAGTATAAAGAGCATTGCCAAAAAATATTATATGTATCTGTTTTTGAAAACATCTATATTTCCGACAAAGTTTAAATGCAACTGCAAAATTGCCTTTTAAGTAAAAATTAATGAATATTTTTTGCTAAGAGGTCTTAATTGACAATTTTAAGTGCAGAGTATCACAAAATATAACAAAACAATATTTTTTAAATTCATTAACTATTTTACTATTAGTGTCAACCACATTTTTTTCGGCTAGTTATAATAAGCAGTAAATTCAAAATAAAAATTATTTTACCTTAAAAAAGACCTACTCTGTGTAATTATTATTTATTTTCTTCAAATGGGTAAAAAAATATTTTTAAGATTTTTTTTTGTTTTCGATTATTTTTTCGATATCTTCCTAGTCTTTAAATATTTTAAAATAGTTTAAGTCCACCCTGTTTATTTCCTTTATGCTATATTACTCATAAACACATAAAGCGTTAACTTATAATTGAATATGTTAAGCCCTAATATTATATAGGTTGATTGATTTAATTCAAATTAACAAACAGAAAAGGTATTGCACCCAAAACAAACATGGGTTGTATCGCCCTTCATTTGGGGCACTTAATATAAAGTATCACATTCAAAGTAAATTTCATCATGCAGTGCAATGGCAGATGTGTATGGTTTCATTAGAAATTCAATATTTAATAGTCTGTAGAAAACCCACAAACTTTAGAAGGGTATTTAATTTAATATTTATCAGCCCGTAATGTTATTTTATTTTGATAGTTAATGTTATTTATATACATACATATATTCGCAACCGACAAGGCTTCGACACCTTTTCGAAAAGGACTCAAAAGCATGTCAAAAGGCAAATATTATCCTATCTGAGTTTCACTATAAACAAATGTGATGGTGGTTTGTTTTGGAAAGGCGCCGAGTTTATTTAAATATTGATTTGGGGTCTTTGTTTTGTTGACACTGTGCATCTGCGAACTTGAGGTCGGCCAAACTTGTCAACAAATCATAAACCCAATATCAAATTTCACGAAATCCATTTGGCCCTTAACTGAACCACCAACTGGGTGGTCAAACAATCTTGTAATGCGCAATCCTAAGAAACCCTATTGGGGATGAATAACCGTAAGTAAACAACGATGACGATCGATTGAATTTCATAATATTGTATTATATAGGGATCGGATGTGGAAATGTAAAATTGTATTTAATATAATATATTCCCTTGGTGCGTGCGCATTTCCCGCGCTGGATTTACTCACGCCAAACAAATATTTATTAAAATTCTGCAAAGCTCTCTTCGTCTCTTTGTCCTAGTTTAATCCGTGCCATATTACCTAACCGAGATCCAGCTTAGTCCAGGTTTTCCTCGTTTCATATACACATAATTTCTGTAAAAACGCTGATAAAGGGATGCTACAACTGTTTGACTTGACGAAATTGCCCACTGCTTTTTTAATTTCGCTTCCTAGTAAACAGAACCCTCTTTTAACTGTAATAAATGCACGAGGAATAAATGTGATTTCATTTACCTAATAATAATTATCCTACAATTCATAAACATAAAACCGGCTTTCTATAAATAATATTGTAATATTATAAAATAATCAAGATAACTTGGTATCTTATATTTTGAACCGTAGATAATCAATCGTAAATTTCATATAAGGGAAACAGGTATATTTACGATTAGTTCAAGTAAGGTTGGTTAAAAAAAACTGTTAAGCATTTAAAATATAACAGTTTTTACGTTTTTTGAGTTGAATATAAATAAAAGTGTTATTGAGCGACCAGTACACCCTAAATTAATTACCTGAGAGGTTTAAGTTAATCTTCTTAAAGCAATCATGGCGATAGTAATATATATAAAATACCTATAGGTATATCTGGGGTGATTCTGCACGTTTATCTTGTGTGATTTGTAGTGAAAGTCTGATATTTTATTCGCTTTCCCTGTTGTATATTTTCTTTATTAGAAATACCCATCTCCCGTTACTCCAGACAGATCCTTCAATCAATGCCGTTAGGGGAATTCCCGATATGCGTCTCGCATGTCTGGCTCAGACTTTCCTCCTTTTCTATTGAGCTCCCACTTTAATTAGAGACAAGATATCGCCATTTTATTTATCTTCAAACGACTGTGTAATTAGTTCTAAAGCGGAAGAGGGATTTTATAGATTCAAAGTGAACCGTTTAAACTTCCTATTGACTCTGACTTGCACTTTGTTCTGCTTTGAATTTCATACACCTATTAAATAATTATTTTTGTAGAATGTTATGCCAGTAAGGCTGCTTTGTGGTGATCTAATAACATCGTCAAGCAGATGGACAAAAGGCGGAAGGACATCAATTATCTTTACAAAACGACATAAGGCATTTGCAGGGTGAATTGCAGGCGCCATAGACGTATCTCATGAGGGTCTACGACGCTTCAGGAATGTGGCTAATAATTTCCAGAATACCGTACATATTGCAGTATACACGGAGGAGGAAAATCCAACTGGAGTTTTCGGACAATAAGCAGACAGACTAGGTAGAATTTATTGGAATGGCGATTTATGTGCTCGTATTGTAGGAAGTACTTCCCCATATTCAACCCCCATGACAAGACCCATTGGCGGAAACATTTTTTCACCCCGCTATTTTTCTCGCGAGCAATAAGACGTAAAGGAGACATTCAGACAAATACATACAAATGTGCAAGACGTAGTGTGTTGCCTCGGGTTTCATAAAATTAGAATTACGTAATTGAAAGCAATGCTTTCCAATGAAGTCTTAACATAGACTGAGTGTAATATATCAAGCGGTTTGATCCGAGGATAATTGGCAATTGGTCGACTCAACCGTTTGGACGCTCTATAAATTAATCGAGTGCTGTTTGATCACAAAATAGAACGATGACCGCATCCATCGATTTTAATTTATACAAACCGACAGACGAGTAATCATAACAGATTAAGTTTTATTTATTTGTCTGGAGATAGTTGTACAATTTGGTGTGGATTCAGCTGGTTTAGCTTTATCTAGTTAGAGATAATCGTTGCACGGTTTTAGGATTTACGGTGGAGGCTTTTAAGGAATGCGTGCACTTGCTTGCTGACAGGTACAACTACCTAAAGGCTTTACAACATGACTACAAATGTCTCAAGGAACTTGAAAATTACACTATGAATTATCCTAATTAAATTAATTATTTGCAGTGATATCTCACTCATTATTATAGGTGCTATTATAATTCAATCACTGATGATTCTAGTTTGGGTGTTAAATGCGGTATTTATACTATATTTAGATATTCACAATGTGCAAAGCTTCATTATGAAATAACCACAAATCAAATTTAACCTGTCAGCAAGTGCCGTTCCTCCATTGTGCATTATCACTGGCTCAACCGCTATATTTATTCCATATTTCACACACAATACTACTTTATCCTCAGAATTCAATTCAAATATTTGGTTGAAAATAATTAATTATTTGTGATGTGTAATTGAATTACATTCTTCTTATGTTCGTTAGAGTTTTAAGGCTGTTTGACTTTGCGACGTAAAAAATCGTTTCCCGAACGACCGTTTTATGGCCAAGTTTTTAACGGTTCGTTAGTCGTATCCTGGCACGAGCAAAAATTAAATTATATCATATCTCGTTAGGGTGCATACTAGTACGTATTGTAGAAAGCCTGAAGCTACAAGAAATATTGCCAGATAAAATCAAACAAAAGACGCCAAACAATTCCAAGAGACGAAATGTGAAAGAACACGACAAATTCAATTGCAATAAATTCTATAGAGCTTCTTATAGAATTGTACGTGCATTTTGAAATTTTTATATTCAGACAAACATATATTATAATCAATACGGGATTTCTTATCAATTATGTAAAAAAACCATTACAAATTTGACTACACGGCGTTGGTAAAACAATTGAATGTTAATAATTTGCACATTTTTTTAAATATAAATACACTGAATAAATGTTCTAACAATGTTTTATTCCAAAGTACAGTTTTTCATTTGCTGAAACGCATTTAATTTTCGACTTAACGAAAAAAATATTTGCCTTACGAATTAGATAAAATCTTTATAAAATAATTATATGAAACAACTGTCTTATAAGTCGAAAATAAATTAAATATAAACGGTATTGGAAAAAAATATTTTGAGGCAGTAGGGGGGTAATTTATATACGATGACACCAGAGCAATGATAATCTGCTGAAAATTATTGCCTCCCCAAGCCTGAAAAAAGCGTATTTCCATTCATGGGACGCCAGTTTATGAAAATGAAAAGCGGTACAAAAAAAACACAATTATATTCGTACAAATAAACAGGCAGATCGCAATATAAATCATACGGTGAATTCAATTACCATGAGCATTCAATTTGACACTTCCATACACTTAATAAAATTGTTGATATAATATAGATACTAAACGAAAATTCCACTGTCACTTCATCGAAATTACAACTTCCCGGTATGGTAAAAAATAAATAATGAAAATTTCTCTTGAGCCATTCAAAACGCCTACTCGCCACCGCGTTGTAATAAATAATGATCCCGCATCGGTTGACGGTATCGAAGGGAATAACAAAAAGATCCAAAAAAGAGCATACTATATGAAAGAAAAAAATATTATAGAAGAACATGCGGGTACCTTATTCCCACGTGGAATTATCGTTACTTGTTTGTTTTTGGTGTTATTTCTCTCATTCGGACACGTGTCGTTAAGAATCGGACAGGCAACATGAAGGAAATACATTTTATATGTAAGATTGATCATCAATGTCTCTACTACTTCTAAATATACTTTGTTTTTAACACAATAACAAAACGCTTACTTGTCTTCAACTAACAATGATGAAAAGGTGACAATTCTCTACATGTAAATGTATTTAAGGAAACTAAAATGATTTTAACCTAACCTGAATTTTGTTAAACCAAACAATTATTAAACATATTTTTTTCAGCCTGCAATTTCGGTGATAAACTATAAAATTTTAAGTTCTAATATACTGAACTAATTTATTTGTATTATATATATTGTCATAGAAAGAATTTTTAGTAAATCTACATTTTAATTTCTATATTTAATTGCTTTTAAACGTATATAATAATGTGATCTAACGAAAACGCAGTGAATATATTCAAATAAACAATATCCAAAAGATATAAGACAAAAAATATACATATTTAAAATTATAAGAAACAATACTTTATAGCTTGTAGTTAGATGTTCTTCAATCAATCTTTTTTAAATTATTTATTTGAAGAATCAAAGGGTAAGAGTATAAAATGCGTCTTTATTAGGGCGTTAATATTTGGCTTGTAGAGTGTACGATGAGACAATAAACAGAAGGTTGTTAAATATATACGAGGAATCTGCTGATATTAAGGCTTCGAATAAATGTCCCATCATTTTATGGTCCATCTCACTTTATTACGGGACCCTGTATACAGAATCCAATACTTTGTGCGCCACCATAAAAACGCTAAACATCCACTTCAAGCTCTGTGGACAAAATATAAACATTTTGAATAATAATATTTATACGATTCACTCAACGTAGTGATTAATCAATAACTTAAAAAAGCAAAGAGCTGATGGAACGATGACACACTTTTTGAATTGAATGTATTTTGGTATTGATTCTCGAGTGGTGCAATCCCATTGCAGATATTCAATAGTAAGTTTCGTCACAATCCGGTCGTTTTGGTCCGGAACGGGTTCTCAGCATAATATCTGTTCCGGTGGTTGCGGTAGGAAGATTCTCATATCCAATATTTGTATACACATTTCGATGGCAAAATGTTGATCAGGATTCTCAGCACGCACGAAACCCACCCTCTTGGCTGAACTAAACCACCCCTTTATATGGGTCACATTCATTTGTAAGCCCCGCATTCAGATTTCAGGACAAATCCTGTGTCGACAATCACTAGAGAAAAATACGTTTAATCTGAACACACATTTTATTACTAGTTAACTAAACCAAAAAAATATAATATGAAATAATAAAAAAATAACCTATGTCACGAATACCACAAGCTTTATTTTTTGTTAATATAAATTACCCCATTGCGTTCACGTTTTCCGCCTAACTCACCAGAATTTTCAACCGAATGTTTTATTTTTAATCTATTTGAGATGATACCTTACAAACTTTATTTCATTAATAAGTTTTTTTTATTTATTTAGAGAAAAAACTTCTCTGGAATACCAGAGAACCTACATCTCTAATAGAGCTTTTTTTGAAGGGTTTTTTAGACAAAAAGACGTGTTCATTTTATGTCGGTGATCTTAACTATTACTAATTACATACCGACTTAATAATCAGTATTTACCTTAAAATACAGGAAATCAGAAACCAGTAAACCTAGACCAAGACTATCGATCGAGATTTTATTAATATTATTCCCGATCTCCTAGTCGTAATAACCGATCAAAATCAATTTAAAAAAATTCACTTGAGCGGGATTTGAACTTATGACTACAGTATTTGTAGCCACGCGTTTTATTCACTGAGCTTTTGGCAATCTGGTATATTAATAACAATTAACAATTTTTCTTTTTTATGATTTCTTCCAAGTTTATTAATTAACATTAAGACCAACTAACTGATTTAACTGTGATTTTGAGCAAATTTAAAAATTATGACATGTTTATACTACATCTTATGAAGACCTCCTACAAAATACAAATATTTATACACGGAAGCAGAAATATTTTTACAATCTGCATGAGAGATATCAAATGTTGAAATCGATGTGGTCCTTTGAGTTGGCCACAAAAGAAGCCAAAGAGATATGATATCGATTGAGCCAAGGGACGACCCAACCAATATAAAAGATAACCCTTCTGAGAGTCAGCCTCAATAAGGTTTCATCAAAAACTTTCCAACCCTGTCAATTCAAATAAGCTGTTAGATAATAATGTGTATGAAAGTATTGCATCCCATGGTGACACTGTGTGTTGTAAAAAATAGAGTAGGTGTAGCCTGAAAAGGTTTTAATCAGCAGAAGGTTTGAGATTCCAGTCTGGGGGTGTTAACGCCTCATGCACAAATGATCATCCACCCCTCAGAGTCCCTCGTTACTAACAACCATCCCCCCTTGATTACAAATCGCCTTTTTGATATGATGAGATGCAGCCCTAAACTCTCTACAACGACAGAAATGCGAACTTTTTCTCTAATGTCCCACCCTCTTCCGCGAGACTCTCATTACTGGCCAAAGTAACAATTAAATTTCAGTCCACGAAAAACGAGTAAAAGACGATTGGTTTAATTTAAAGCTCAATCCAATAATTTCAGGGTAGAGTTTAAATTACCAATAAAATACAATGGAATTGGCTAACAGTTTCACAGTCGAAAAGATTAAATAAATTGGGAATACCTTGTTAATAATACCGTTATTTAAAGATAATTGTTATTTTTAACTTTAAGTTAGTAGTCGAAAGTACGCAGACTCCTTAGTAAAATTATTACTGTAGAAATTACAAATAACAATTTTCTATCTAAAATACCTTAATTATTTTTATTCGCATTATAAAATAGTTCATAGTGATAAACAATTAAAAATGATATATAATAAAATGTAAATACTATTATTATTATATAATCAATTAATTTTTTTTATTGATTTTATCATTCAAATTTTTTTATTGAAATATTTATAGTTTTACTAAGTACTAGTTTAAATAATAATTGTATCTGTATGATCTTTTAAATGGATTTTGTTACTTTCTCGAATTTTAAACTAAATCTGAATTCTCAAATTATAATGTATCTTATGAGAGTAACTAAAAATTACCCCCTACATTTTATAGAGAAAATGTCAAACTTTAGACAGCCGCGTAGATAAACTAACTCTACCGTAAAAGATTGTGATTGTTAAAATTGCCAATTGATAGAAGGGAAAGTTACCTCATATTTGAGCGTGTCTGAAATATTTTACGTACAAATATAATAAACAAAGAGAACGTAAAATATTTTATTTATCAATTAAACTAAACAAAGATAATGTTAATAAATTACTAAAAAAACAAATGATGTGGGTCATTTAATAATTAATATTCAATATAAAAAAAAATCTGATTTCACGCTGATAGTTATTAGTTCGTGATTCATTACTCCGAAAAACAGGTGTTATTATATAGAAGCGTTAATATATTTCCAATAATCCATTAATAATATTGGCCCGATGAGGCGACCACCCAACCCCGACACTGATTAAATTACGCTAATATCAACCCCTAGTCTGTGCTTATCTGCCCTCAAATGATATTCTCAAGCTAACTTTTAGGTTTTCGAATCCAGCGACTCTGATATTCCGTTTGACTTAACTTGTTCATAAAGTTTTACTCAACACAAATACGAGCGTAAAACCGCAACTCACTAAACTCAAATCAACATATTATATATTTTACGAGAATGATGTATTATAAGTATGTATGATTTGACATATATACAATTCGAATAAATATGGGTAATATTTTGTCGCATTTCAATGCATCAAAGAGAAACGTGATTCTATTCGCGAGGTTTCGTGGTTGAAGACAAATTTTACAACAAAAAGAAAATCTCGAAAGACATGGAAACTGGGGGAAAGATCAGACAATGGTCGCCGGGGGAAGGAAAACAATAAATTATATTTGACGCATCTGAATTTCACCACGCGCAAATATTATATGTGTACGTACATATTATTCAACCGTGGGGAAAAGCATTTTTTTTTCTTTGCCGACCAAATGTGAATGTAAAAATATCCCGAGGAGACGTGTCGAATTTTATTATCGGAGCTAAATTATGAAGGAGTATCGCATAAAATTTTACGACGGACGATGTTTCCTTCAGCTTTTACATTTCAGATCCAACGGAATCCGGAGCTTTTCTTCGTGAAAGCTTCCGCGGCACTTTTCATTTCCTTTTTACTGAAGAAATTCAACTTCGTGACCATTTCAGTGAAAATTTGTGATATATCAAGATTTTTATACAATATGCACAAACAATTGAATAGCGCCCAAGTAAAGTAATATTTAAGGTAAACGTTTCCCTGTGGATATTTTTATTATGTTGTATATACAACTATGCACAATCTTTGATTTAATTACTTACTTAAAAAAATGTAGCTGATGTAGTAAATCTATTATAGAGTTTTCAGCAATATCGATAGTCTTATCTCGGTAGGAATCGGACGAAAGAAATTTTCTTGGCATACTCCGATAAGCAGCAATATTTGAAATATGAAATAGGGGGCCTCTCCGTGGACATGAGAGAAAAAGAAGTGACATCGGGGTTGTATAAAAGAAGGGAAAAAGAAACATCCCCTTGGTCCAATTTCATAGCAGCAGTTGTGGGGAGAAACAGATATTAATCTTTGACATTTGTACTACAATATAATATGCGTCTGACATCACTACAACTACCATCCATAATCATTTCTTTATGAATATGGAGAATTTAAACAAAGAGTACATTAAAAAATAACCACAGACAAAAGTGTGAAGCAACCTGATATAGGTCTTTTCAGTATTATGTAGATCGACAAAACGATAGAGTTGAACTCACAATAAAGCGATATCGAATGACGCAGGTGAGATCATCTCGAGTTACAACCGTCAAGAATAAGTCCGTCTGTCATCGTATGATGATGAGGCTGAATGATAATTGATTTGAAAAGAACTCGTTTATCTATGATCTATTACGATAGCATATTTAATGCGAAATATATGTAATTTGAGTCAAGTAACAGATGAAAGCTTGAAGTGATTATTCAAGTTGTACTCACATGCAACTTCCACATAGGCAGGCTGACTCCTGATTTGTCCTCTACTCATCCAGGCAATACAATCACATCTAAACCTATCTTTGCCGAAGTATTCCTCGACTTGGTTTCTGGTCACGTCACATTCAGCTTCTACAATCCTCACACCTGACTGAGGATCCACAAACTCCAGCTGTCTGCTTCCAGGCCACCGGGCACCGTTGCATTTGAAGTACACCTGCAAGTGGTAAAAATTATCATTATTTAATATTATTCATAACTAAAAACAATATTTACATATTAACCATACAAATAACCCCACTTAATCAAAAGCAAGAAATATGAAGCGCCCAGGGTTCATAATGAAAAGCTTCCAAATCAAATTTGGATTTATATTCAAATGTTGGATATAAATGATTCTCTTAAATCTAAATTGTAATATTTTACTATCAAAATTTACCTCATTTACATATATTATTACTATATTATTCCAAAGAAGACGTTTTTTGCTTTTACTTGATTTCATTGGAACATGATTTGGTAACATCTGAATCCCTCATTTAAATATTTGTAACATATATAAAAAATTACCGTGGAAATTACAAATAACAGTTTTATTTAAATTATAGAATTCCACCAAGAAGTCAACACTATCAACAATCTTAAATAAAGAAGCTTTTGGGTGTGATACACATCTTATAAAAAATGATAATATATTTTATAAGCAGGATTTTACATTTTTTTAAAATGAATAACATAATTGTAATGAGTAATTTTCAATTATTAAAATATGGGATCGTTAAATGAGACCGACTTTTAAATTAAGCTTTGGAAATAAAATATGAATAGTTTGCAATGGCGAAGTAAAACGAATTAATATTTAAATTTTAAAATAAAGAGTGTTCATCAGTTTTCGTTAATCCAAGAATTTTTAAGGTTGCGGTAAGTAATTTTTTTTAATATTTTATGTTGAGTGTAAATATTTAAAAAAATATATCTTAAAGTGTTACTGTCAACCTAAATAATAAAATTAAATACCTATGTTACGTCTTAAAATGTATCAACCTTTCTTTTTAGAAAAATAAATAATGTTTCCCGGTGTGATATTTTCCTGCTAGTATATCTTAGTTATAGTTTGTTGGTATTGAACTGGGATGTATGGCAAAATGTATTGTAAAATACAAAGGCGATAGTTTTAGATAAGAGCAGCCACCAGCAATAACTTTAACCACCTGCACTCAGAATATACGTATTATAGAATCCAATACTTTACTACCGGATTATGTAAATCATTATTAAGCGTCCCTCATTAGATGGTGAAAGCGGCTTCAGCTCATCGTATAAGCCGAGTTTAAATCACGTTTCCTAGACACTGTCTTGTTCCAAAGAGAAGCTGGTTATTTTATTTAAATATGCGGTTCACAGGTTAATATGCAATAGCGTTTTGGTTCAAGCTAATAGTGAAATTTGTATTTCAGCAGCTTTATACGATATTGTCATAAAAAACATACAATTTTTGGGCCAAGTATCATTATAAAAACCGAAGCTAACCGTTACCGCCTATATGAATGCCAAACAACTGGATGTATAAATATCAATACGGTGGACCAAGCAGATGATTCAATTAGTGTTGCCTCTGATATCATTCACTTGTCGGGCCTTCTAATATCGTTGGTATCGAGCTAACTAGAAATTAATTTGAGATAAATATACCTACACTAAATTATTAGAAATTTAATCTAAACTAAATATACAATTTTTCAAACTAATAGTTGAACCGATATATGCTGCAATAGAACCGCCAATCAGAGTTGTTTGTGATATTTCCCACGCTAATTTATACCTATTCTTTTTATACAATTAACCGATCTTTTAAGGAACATTTTATCATTAGTATATATAAATAAATAGGTTCCTTTAATTTTTTTAAGATTAAAAAACAAAAAATAAAGATTTTTTATTTCTTCGGGAGCAAAGAAGTCTCCCAAACCAACTGAAATGATTAGTGTATCGAGGTTTATTCAATTTTTCAGAATTATTTCGCTTTAATACACTTTAATATAATGTTGAAGTATGTAAAATCTCTGATTAGTTCAACTGATTTACCATAAAAATGTTATATGAATTTCAAATACAATACTTATTTTATCCATTTTACCACATAATTTAACTGTTGTTATTTTCAATATTCAAAAAATATATCATAATATTGTAAAGATGCAAGTATATTTAAAAAAACAACACATTTCAATATTTATCGGTCAAATGGAAATATGTTACCTAGATAAAAAAATGGTTATTTCTTATGGGCGAATATATTATTACGAAGCATCAAATTCTACAGGTACATTATTAATTAAATCTACGGAACATTTATAGTGTATACAAATGTAACAATTATTTAATAGTGTGTCACTATCAAGGTTTCAGTATAATAAGAGGAAGAAGGCACAGGTGTAATTATTGTAGGCCGCTTAATACAGGTTGATGGTATTACCAGGTTGGGGTTTTCAGCTCACGACTTCTGTCTGAGAAATCATCCAATTAGCAAGATCTAGCCTCTGTTAATTGCATCGAATACACCGATTATCCGTTTAATACTATAGCCAAATAGGCATTGCTCTAGTTATACAATTGGCCATTCGGATGTTGTTTTTTTAAACAAATAAATTAGTAATATCCCATGCCAAATAATGAATAATTGAGTTGGCTCAGATTGAATTGTGCACGTCCTACGTATAATATCCGAACACAGTTTGAAATCGTTCATCAAAACAAATAAACAAGACATTATTTACTATAGACACGGTTATAAACTCTATCCATACATTATACAAATGAGTAAACAATCGTCTACAAGCGGTGAATTATTCAAAGCTAAGTGTATAACATTCATTCGATTTCCATTTCCCAATATTCTCGATGATAATGAGACCTCCTCCTCCCACAATACACTTCGAGAAAAAAAGGTAAAGAACCACCCACAAAAAAGTGTCGAAATTTCAACAGGATAAAAAAGTGTCGACTAGGAGAATCTCTCGATGGCAAATTTAAATAATCGAAGAATATTTAAAAAGGAACTTATTTTATAAATATTATATATAGAGTTAGAGTAAATGTGCCCGTGCTGGGTGACGACAACAAGTAATTACATTTTTAGCTATAATAAAAACCAAAATTTTACTGTATCGGTGGTGAACCACTATTTTTATGTAGTGTAAAAAATAACCAATGAATAATAATGAACACCTCAATAACAATAAATTGTATTAATCCTTATTCTATAAAGTTTTACTCTGTAACAAAATATTAAAGGTAAAAAAGGCGAGACAAAAACACGCGTAAATTACGTTAGTTTTTTGTCAATTAATTCACTCACCAATTAAACAGTGTTATTTGGTGAGAGTTCTATATAATATTAATGTAGTTTGACGGTTAAGATGTATTATTATTGTATTTTGATCACTGTTCCCAGATACTCAGATATTTTTTTACTTCAATTGTAAATAAAAAATTAAATAGTTTTAATATTCTAAAATCAACGGCCATATTCGTTCTCGATTATATTAATAATATGTATATACTTACTTCAAGAGCGTGGGCGGCTCTACACTGCAGGGTTGCTGGTTTACTTTTAATGACATAAGCATTCTGTGGTTCGGCCAAGAATATTGGAAGATTATCCACATTGGGCTGCAGTAAATGATCAGTATCCACAGCACTCAAGAGGTCATGATGATCACCGTCTTCGTCTATTCTCTTCGGGTTTTTCGAATCGTAATGATCGTATTCATCGTCCTCTTCGCTCTCCATGACGGGAGCCTTGTGGTTAGGGTTGTAAGGATCAAATGGCTCCGGATCGAGTCCTGTGTCGTCGTCATCATCTTTGTGTCGATGGTGTTTGGATTCCATTTCGGTCCTGGAGCTGTTTACTTTTGATTTGGCCGCATCGCCCGAAGGAGGTGCTACTGCTTTTGGCTTGGGAGGTTCACCCATAGACGGAAAGTGTTCAGGCAGAAGATCTCCTGCAAGGAAAATAAAATATTTACATATGTGACAAGGTAAATAGAATTAGAATATCGTCAGTATGCTGATTTATTAATATTTAAATAAAATTAAAATCACAAGCTGGATAATAATATAAACTGATTTATAGTACCTAATCACAATATTAAGGGAAGCAAATTCAATTTCCTTCGACATGGTCGCAAATCTATAATACTACTACATTCCATAGGTGACAAGTGCAACTAACTACAAACTGTCATCTGAATTGAATTGAATTTGTTGGCAGGTCAGGATATTAAACCCTACATCAAAACGGAATTATGATATGATCTATTCAGTAACCACATCGTTAGCTGGTAACCAAATCTGTGATAATATGTTCGTATAGTAATATAATATGTAACATAGGTGGTTTTATTTTATTATACGTGGTACAGGAGCTCATTATTCAACAAGGATATAAAGAAGCCATGTTATGGCAATGGTATAATATTAAATAAGAAAGACCTCTTGCTAAATATTGTGTTGAACCCACGCAGTTTTGTTGGCCGTGAGCCGATTAAGTTATTTCGTATAATAAGTGCGCTGTTTTATTAAGGAACAGTGACAATGCATTTCATTCAGAGTACCCACGTGTATTTTCTGTCACATCACCACATCATCCAACAAGATCAAGGTTTACAAAAGCCTTAGCAATGACGTCATTATCCTATCTCAATTTGGTTATGTTGTGGTTTATCTAAAGTGAAATTAATATTACATTATACAAATTCTGATATAATTAATTTTATTTATTTTGTTCATAACTTAAACTAAAGAGAGAACAAGAATTAGATGAGGTACAGATTGTAGTCATACGGCCGCATTCTATATAATTGTTTAATGAGAGTGTGTGCATGCGGTGCGTATGCGTGTACACCAATACTACCAAGCTCTAGTCTATTCGTACACGTACCAATACTACCAGCTCTAGCACGACTCACCAAGTCACTCATATGAGACTATTATTATATTGAATATGAACTATTTAATTTATTATCCTCGATAATTTAGTGATTTTTATACACTCCTTCAGTTATTATTATTAATCCATAAATTTAAAACTACTTCATAAAACTCTTCCCCCATCTTAATTTATAAAACCAAATATGCCTCGAGGAAATGTAAGTTCATTTTACCAATGGACTTCCAAAATTGATGTTATTTTTAAAAATGTAAATTTCTACTAATCCACTCAACTCAAATTTGGTTTTACCCAAAGAAACTGCTATTTAGTTTTTAAGCATTATATTTTGTTTTGTTTTGTTTTTGTTTTTAAAAATTGTTTTGTTAATAGAGCTTTTATTGATGTTATTATTTATTATTCATCATATTTGTAAATGGGTTTTCCATACTCTCTATAATAATACTAGTATTCATGTTAAATTTAAATAAAACATTCTGATGTTAGTTATATATAAAAAGATTTAGAAACTCTGTACACCTAAGACTATTTCCAAAGACGTATTGTTCTATCAATCATTGTAAAAACTTATAAATAAAATTGTATATTATCTCAGTACCTCTTAAACAGGATTAAAGTTTCTCCCAAGAATCTTCCATTCAAACCTAAGTAACTTTCTCTTTTACATACAATCTAATTATAGTTGTTATTTTATATACATTATTTAGATCAAATATATAGCTTGGCAATTTACTATTACAGTAAGATACACCTGATACATGCTTCAAATAAAGGGGGCTATAATTACATTAAATTGTGACGTCTTTGCATGCATCAGTGGATTTATGTTTGAATGAATAAATTATCCTTTAATTATTTTGGAATTCAAAAATACGTATATGGAATGATTCAAGAACAGAACAAATAATGATTCAGACAATGAGATTATGACGTCACAGAGACAGATTTGGGCCTACCGTGCGTGTCGTTGGCGGCACACGTGGGCGTTTCAGCTGATGCATCAAGTCTTCGAACTAATAACACAACACGATAGACCTTCGTTTGGAATGCGATCATCGTACTTCTATAATACGACTATGTGTGTTTACAAGATCCTAACCAATGTGAAGAGAGCCTCTAAATGGGTTTTACATCCATCACGATAACCTCAGCTCGGGTGCGGCGATTAATTTTACATTGAATTTTAAATTATCATTTTGGATTTGGGCATATTATCTACATATTTATAAGAGGACATTTTGAATAAGTAATCATAGATATATAATTTCGACGAAAACTCGATAACAAAACAACGAAACGGTAAACACTAAATAAAATATTTTGACCTTTTTGCTCGCGAATATATAGATTTTCTATCATAGATGGTGAGAAGATACCCTGTGGAGTTGCAATATCTAGTAAAATAATATCAATTATGTGAGGTTAAACGTGACCAAGGGTTTCGCAGTTGTCATAAGTTATCCATAAGACTTGTTTAGAGTTGCCCTTTCGCCAGACACTTAGTTTAATACAAACACCTGTACAAATTTCACAATATAAATAATGGCACTGAGAACAAACACTGTTCGGTAATAAATATTTATTGTGGTTTTTCAACAGGTAACAACAGCGCAGTTCATCCGTGAAAGGGATTCGTTTATCGATATCGGACTGAGTACTTTTAGTCGACGGGATGATATTAAATTTTTTGCTCTCTCTATATTCACATATACATTTATAACTATGGTAGTTTTTGAACCTTTGGAATAATACATTATGTAATATAAAATTAATATTTAGTGAGTTTGAGATCAAGAATAATATCAGAAAATCATCTCGATCAAAATTTACTAGTATTGAGGAGATTTTTAATTTTACCTTATGTTACTGTGAACATGAGCCAACAAATTAAAATTCACACGGAAAACTCCTTTGTGGAATATACGTACACTAAAATTAATTTAAAATCTATTTTGTAACAATGAATTCCTACTTTATAGATAATATGATGTTGATAAATAGTATGATATAAAAAATATAAATGATATTATTCAAAGACTTTGTGTGGTCCAGATTGATGGTTATGACGTTATGAACTCTGGCCTTTTCATTTAATAATAACACGTGGGCAATTTAACTTTCAGTCTTCTATGCATGCTTAATGACAAGTACGCAATTGTTATAAATTAACCATGTCAAGTCATTCCACAAGACACTGTATAACGGAGATGCCTTGTAATTAGTTTTTATATTAATTTATATTATATTTAGTAGAAATATGTTATTAATTAAAATCTAAAAACCATCAGATCATTTAAAAAAAACACCATAAACGTCAATAGATTTTATACAGATAATTCTTCAATCAGATTAAAACGAGGTTTTCTATTGCGTAATCTAATTTGGAGCCGGTTCATTTTGTTATAGTTATTTGCATTGGTCAAGAAGTAATAAAAATCAATGCCTCCGCTGATCATATATATTTTATTGCCTTGCCGTTAATGGATACCATATAATGATAATTAAATTACACAACGGTATTAAGTATACACATTATATCTAGTAAAAAGCGGAATTCAATAGTAGTTAAGTCGGTTAGTTAGTCGTAGAAATTTAATTAAATTAGTTTGAATAATTTGATGATTCCATGTGAAGTAAAATGGTTGAATATTTTAAATTTAATCCTGTATTTATTTATATTTTTACTCTCGCACGAGTGAATATTTCATCGTATTAAAATTGAGGATCTGAAGCCCTTTTATAGGTTTTTAAGGTGCCATTTGAAGTGTTTACAGGTAGTTCGACACGATTACAAAAGTAGGTGTTCACAGTACACATTCAAATTCAAATAATTCCCATATTTATGGTGTATTTAATGTCAAATGTTCGAATAAACCGACTCAGAATAGACCGTTATTGCACACAACTCACAACGTGTGTTCTTTCCCATGTACACATTCTACAAGAGAAATTCTCAACGCTCGTACCATCATTTATATTTTTTATAAAAAAGAAGAAAATATCCTATAAATAATTGTGACTATACACGAATCCAATTTATTTTTAATGCTTGTATCAAGGTTTTCAATTCTTCAAAAAAATAAATAGCACAATAGTGTCTTTAAAGTCGCTAAGTCAATCTAGTTTATGGTTAAAGTGCACATTTTTAACGAGCAACCATCGAAATGGTGTCGTGCAAACTCTTTATGGTTTGTTCCGCGAACTCTTCCCACTATTAAAACGGTCTTTTTAATTCGTTCTTGTCCCATGACCCATTTCCTCTAGCAAACGTAAACGAAACTATCGACATTCTGAAGAGAGAGAGCAATAAAGAGGAGTATTGCCCGATAGTAGAATTCTAGACGATCCAATAATACATACTACACACATGTGGTTTAAAAACAAGGTTAAAAGTATCACCGACCGCAATTTTCAAGTGTCGGTTTATAACCAGTTTGATCACATCATTAGCGGCGTTATTGATTTTTTTTATTTGAATATCCAGTTACTGATAAAATTAACACAACATTATCAATCAGTAAAAAGTTGTACCTACAGCTTACTCTCTTTGACTATTTATTATTTCCTTCGGTCACCATAGTCCCGGCTTAATGCTATAGGAAATGATGATAGGAATAGCAAAGCTTATTCAATTAAGTGTTGTTGCGTAGAACACGATGGCGTCTTAAACATATGGAATGATTTAAAAGTTTATAGCCAGCGTGACTCTGCATTGGTCGCGCTCGAAACGCGATTCATTAACTCTTTACACGGAAATTACAGACATACATATATACATATTCCGAATTATATATTTTAAATCTGCATTTAAAAGATTTAGACTAGAAGAAACTAGACTTTAGACTGAAAAATCACATAAAATTTACAGGACTCGACAACGGTCATCGGAGATGTTAATAATACATATTTTTCATAATAAATCATTGAATATTGTAATATTGCAGAAGACCAAAATAACACGTATTTGAATGAAAATTCTACAATATTTAAACTATTTGGGGAAATGCCAATGTTTTTATTACTACTAGAATTTACTAAAGTAAGTAACTTAAATTGTTGTTAGTGTGACTTCTGGGTGTAATTCCATTATTGAAGGAAAATTGATAGTTTTAATTTCCAATGAACTAAAATTTTATTATTATTAATTAAATGTCTCATAATTGAAAGTTGGTATAGTCTGTCGACCGATCAAATGTACGGGAGAATGTAGAAGTCACAATATGTATATTTATTCAAATAAAATACATAATTTATAATAATATATTTTATTTCAGATGATTGTTATGCAAACAATATGTAATTAAAATATAAATATAGAGAGAAACCTATGAAATCTTTGGTTTATACAACAAAGTGTTGAACATGTTGCGTTATTTCAGTATTTTTTATTTCAATTTTTTAATGAATACAATAAATAAATAGATAATTCTTCATTGTTCCTTTCACTGACTTTACTAGCTCCCTGTTTTCAGGCACACACTCTCCTGTGTATTGGCCGAGTTATTGATTGAAAAAAATATTCTTTTGCGTTTGTGGTGTATATGAATTTCGATTCCAAAGTGGTATCATTTTATAAGTAGAAAATATGGGTATTCGTTTTTTTTTAATAAAAGTGTTTTATTAATGTTAAACATAAACTAAGACTGAGCTATAATTATTGACGCCGACGCAAGTCGCTTTCTTTAGTGCAAACTGAATAGAATACATTAAGACGGTGACAATATAAAACATAACATATGGTATGCGTTTAATATAATTTATTAAATTGCGATGATTTCCGTTAATAAAATATTGCACTAACGGTAAAGATACACCTACGGAGCTTATAAAAAGTTGAATAATTACCTTCTCCATCATCGTGATGATCAGTCGATGAGGCCGACGTCATGGCCAGGATGGTCAATATTATCCATAGTATGAAGGCTTGTCTAGCCATGATCCTCATCGTTTAGGAACCAGTGTTAGGAAGGAGGGCATCTGTCAAGAGGCACCTTAGGCCAAATGACACGCACACTATTCCTAATATCAATTAAAACAACTATCTAGCCGCTGCTCTGACAAATGGCTCTTGTATCCCGTGGAGGCGTAATTGTTTGGACCCCTTTCCTGTGACCTGGAACACACAAACACACAACCTTTACTAATATATCTAACAGAATTTTAATGGGAATCGAACACGGATATTATTTCATAGTGAACAATAAAGGTAGATCGGGAATAGGTAATGAAGAGGAGCAAGCCAATTTGCTTCGATTTGCTGCATCGTATCAGCATTGCTAATTTAAATATGGCGGATCCTTTGAAGCTCCTCAAAGGTACTCAATTGCCACTAAGTGAGACAACAAATTGCACCAACTAACTCTAATTATTGCATTGCAATTAAATTCGCAATTTACAACCTACTAATAAATTTCATACAAAATAAAATGTTTATATTTTCACATCCCACTTATTAACAGACGTAGTCAGCTGTCGTCCAAGAATAAGTTACTATTGTATAAATCAATTATCAGACATATTCTTTTGTTTCGATGCCGAGCTTAGTCTACTGCGGTAAAATCTCATTTAGATAAAATTCAAGTCATACAAAACAAGTACCTTAAGATGACCTTAGATCTTAACCCAGATACAAAGAAGTCCACGAGGACATAAGGTTAAAAATAATCAAAGCAAATATCGCAGATTTGAGTAATAAACATTACACTAAAGTGACTAACCCGATTATAAGTAATATAAATAAAACCAAATACGATTCGAGCAAACGTAAGTTCATTTTACCAATGAACTTCCAAAATTGATATCATTAGAAAATTGAATAACTAACTTTAAATTATTCACTCGATTCCAATTTGGATTCCAATTACCCAATAAATCTGTTAATTTAGTTTTAAGCATAATACTTTGTAATTGTTATTATTTATTCATCTGTATGGGATCATCATACCTGTAAATGGCTTTTTATTTTATTTTTCGCATACTTTTTATAATTTAATATATAAGTTATAAATGGAAGATGATTTGGTTGTTAATTTAATTAATTGGATAAATATAGGTAAAACTTAAGTTATCTTATAATAGGAATAAATATGTCATATTTTATTGATTTTTTCGATTAAATATTATAAAACAATTATTAATGTGCAATTATTTTGATTAGGTATAGGTATTTTTATAATTTAAATTTTTGTACTAGGTACACCATACTGTGGTCAATGGGTTTTTTTATTTCTCCCAATACTGTATTTATTATTTAAGTTATACGTAAAAATAATAATATATTCTGTACACTTGAGTCTAATTCATATGATGTTTTGTATTATATGAACAATGTAAGATTCAAATTTAATATAGAAATTGTAATATACACAAACACATACAAATTTGTATATTTCCAGTATTAAAAATTGATTACTTTCGAACCGTAAGATCTCGTTTCGATGCAAAAAAGTTTCGATCTTATATTTGTGTATATAAATTTTACAAATGATGCACTTTAAAGCTCCTTCCCGACGAACTTAGGGCCAATTTCGTCCCACATGGCATCGTTTACCGGCACGGCCGCTGCAAATTATGCCATGTAGTTACCTCAATAATGATTATTCACAGGACTGAAAGAAGAACCTACCGCCAATTAAGTTTCAGGATGCCGGTTGTAAAAAGTGTAAAGAGTCGAGTCGTAAAAGCTCACATCAAAAGTCCACCGATAAAATTTGTACGTACGTCACGGAGACTAGGCGTTTTATTGGAACGCATTAAAAGTTTGACATATGATAATCAACGAACTCCCAAAATCATTAAATAACTTCAATAAAACCGGTCATTTAAGTAATAGAAAGAAATCGTGGCGTGCACCTAGTTCGTATAACTTTTCCAACTCATAACCTAACACCGCTTTTACGATATAATTCAAATGTATACACGCTTCTGCCACTATTGAATTTATTTTAATAATACTATCGAAACGTTCAACATGGTATTTCTACAAGTCAACGCGGTGAAAGTTGGTAATAATTAATGAGTTGTAATTAACATTCGACATTTGACCCGACACTGGAGTTGTCGTATGCCGTTTATTTTAATACTTCTAAATAGGGAAAAGTAATTTCGTCACCAAAGAATGTGGTTTTATTTTAGATAATACACAGCAGTTCTGTGTCTATTTTAAATCTATTTAAATAATACATAAAATATTTTTTATAGAATTTTTTCTTTTTGATATTCCTCATAGAACGTTAATTCATAATACACACTGATTGATTTTGGGATTAAGCTTCGTTGGTTATTTAAGTATATTTTTTTTTTGTACTATGTTTATATTTATAAATTAACATATGCATTTTGGTAAGGATTTTACAAATTTGGGTTTTTTAATACAATGACGTGTTAATTCATTATTGGTGGTGATTTAAAAACATTTTAAGTATTAAAATCAAATAGTTTCTTCTTTGTAAAATATCGGAATTATTTTTAGTCAGAATTAAATTTGTTAAAATGTGAAACGGTGAAAATTAAGATAACCATTGTTATTTTGAGTGGACTTAAAACAATATTGGAATATCATATTATGTGGTTTTGAAGAGAATACAGTTCTCTGGAATACAACCTACATCTTTGATGGAGTTTTTTCGAGAGGATTTTTTATATACAAGAACGTGTTAATTATCTGTTGGTGATCTTAACTATTACTAGTTACACAGGCCACCTACGAAATAATCGCCTTATATTATACACTTATTTTATAATATTTACCTTACAATCCAGGAAATCATAGTAAACCATTTTATTAATATTATTCCCGATCTTCAAGTCGTAATTACCAATTTTTCTTTTATTTGAGCGGGAGTTGAACACAGTATTTGTATCCACAAGCCTAATCGTCTATTATACAATATTTTTAAATAATAATTTGAAATAAGCAGTTATCCATTGATATCATAACATTCGTACAAAGAATGGGATTCAACATCGATAATTAATGATACACCCCATAAAATCGTAACCTATCGTTCGGGATAAGTTTCTCATTGTGTTGTTGCACGTGCAATAATTACTAGTGATGATAATTATAATAGAAATATTGATAGTGATGATGAAAGGCTTCAAATGTTAGAAGAAGAATAGTCGAATGCGAAGTCACGTTGCATTCAGCGAGAAATAACAGCTGCGATATCATTCCTCTACTACGTGATTCCTGATTTTGGACGTGGAAAATAATGAAACTACAGGATACTACACATTTATAATATCATATAATATCACAAATAACATACTCCTTTAATATATAACATATTTTAGATCACTGATGTAAAATAGGGGTTCTTTTGTGTGTGATTATGTAATATTATTACAGTCCGTCACACTACCCTTAATGAGGGATTATTTTATGACGTTGTCTTTATAAGAAGTAATAATGTCAAGAATAATAAAATATTGAACAACCTTATTCAGATTATTTGATTTTTATATAGATACTATTATATTTAAACCAACTTACTGACGATCCGTTTAACTATACAGTTACGCAAAAGTTCCCGACAGGACAGATATGTACAATTTAATAACTGCCTCAATATCTACATTCAAATTCAAAACATCTAAGTAAATATGTTTGGTTCAAGGCGACAGTTTGACATTTAATTAATATTAACTTTTTTTTTTCTAATTGAGTGAGATTCAAACGTTGGAAATGATTACTTTAGTTTAAAATAAAACAATCCAGTAAAAGTAATCCGCCACCAAGAAGTACATACTATGTAATTATTAATAATATTAACCGATGGCTTCAATAAAATTCTTTATAAAACACCCCTTTAACCCAATCAATTAGTAAGGATGCAATACTTAATTATTACATGAAATTTTCAATTGTATTTGATGCACCGAATTTCATCTTCCACTCAAGCATAAGCAATGGATAAATAGTGTTTCAGTCTCAGTACTTTAAGGTATTCGGGATGAGTTTAGCTACGATCAGTGCTGAGTAAATTTATAGTTTCTATCTGAACAATGAGAGATAAATGGATAACGTGCTGGCGCCAGTTAGGAAAACAACAATTTATTGCGTGATTATTAAAATCATTGAACAATGAATATCGATGGTACTTGATGATGATGTACTTACAGTTATTATTATTTAATACCGAATTAATTATGTGAAAAGAGATATTTTAATTGCATGGGGGATATTAAAGTAGTGATAAAGGTAAAGGTCTCCCAATAAATAATATGAGATGTCATACGGTTTGGTTATGTTAAAAGCGGCAGCAGCTACTGAAGCCATGTCGCCTGAGGCCTTCGACTTCTGCAATTGCAGTACTCCTTCCTCACTTACTCCATGGCAGATTTAAGACCTTACCATAAACCAACCCGAGAGCATACAAACCCCCATCGGCTATCAATATCCAATCAGATCGTATCGATCCAAATGAATCGCTAAACAAACGCCGCGTACACTACACTCTTCAATTTATAGTAAATTAGAACTGGTGTCAGCCATCGTGATGATATATTTATATAACATAGTGTGATTAACTGAACCTGCTTGTTTGTTGAAAATCTTACAGGAATATATGAACCGTATTTAATATAATAGCGTCATAAGATTGTGTTAGAGATCGTTTGTGTATTGTTGTACACGCATACGCATCGCACGCACACACTCTTATTACAATATTATATTTAAAATACGGTTCTAAATTTTTAGCAAAGATAACAAATCATGTTACATTTAAATTTAACTGATATTAAAAAAAAATATATATATATATGTGTGTGTGTGTATAACATACACTTTTTAACAAAAAATATTATAATATGGAATTTTCCAATAATTTCAAACTGTATTATTCGATATTACCAAACACAACCGTTTGTGGTAAGTTAGTTCGCCTCTATATATGACTTGTGTGAGGTTTACTCTACTAATTACAGCGTATTTTTTTGTTTTCACAACTTTTTAGGTTACTTTTATTGAATAAATTATGGAATTCAACCCAGACATGAATATTTTAAAGAAAATGTAAATAAATTGTTCAGTATGGTCAATAATAACTTCTTATTTAAAAAATATTATATATACCACCATATACCACCAAAACATAATATACCCGACGCTCAGCTGATTGATAATATTCATAATACTGTTTGAACACAGCATTTTAAAAGTGCTAAATCTCATATTAATTTAGACAGGTGTATTAATTTGAATCGTGTATAAATATTATTAATATAGGTACGTAGTGGGTTGTGAGACAAGATGTAATGAAGGAGGTGTGCGTGTTTGAAGTGATCCAATACAAATCACGGCGCTCCTCAACGTGTTGACCGGTCGGCATTTTCTTAATTAAAACTTACGACTTGTGTTGTGTTATGTACTTGAGGAGCATTTATTAAAAAGTGTAATTAGCTGACCGCGACTGACCACCGAGATTATTATTTAGGAACGAGTTGTTCATGTCTCATGCATATTCAGTGGGTTTGCGTTTCGCCACGAGCGTCTTGTCTTGTAAACGGACCGATAATCGAAACGCCAACCATCGACAAATTGACTATGACTATAAACCGGATCATTCCTGTTACAGATATCTACAATTACCGTACTAAACGTCGGATTCAAAATAATATCATACATTGTCTGTCTTACAGTGGCTTATTATATTATATCGTAGTGCGTTTAAATAGAGACCACAATGCAAACAAACTAGGTGCGGCAGGACAACGGGCAGTTATACATTTAAAATGATAAAAATTTATAATAAGCGAAATATTTAAAATACAGTATACAAGTTTAGAAATCATACTTTCAGGATGTCCAATTTTTATACTTAATTTTTTGTATAGTTTGAAATAAAATCGCCTTATGCAGAAAATGACAAATAGGGTGGAAATAATTAAAATATTTTTTCCATAATAAACTTTTTAAAAATTATTTTAAACTCAATAAGTAACTCTGTTCCTACACTAGTATAATATTTTACTTTAAATCAAATAAGCAATTATTGATCAAATATTACGATGAATCTTAAAAAAGCGTGTGTACCGATTAAGAATTGTGTATGGAGCAAAAACTACTTAAAAAATCTTTATTTTAACATCTATTTTATTAAATAGGCTAATTTAATAGTTGTTAAATTTATTAAAAATTGTCTTGATCCGACATTAAATTAAAACTTTAATTTTAAATTGTTGATAGTGTGGACTTCTTGGTGGAAAACTATAATTTAAAGAAATGTGTTCTTTGTAAATTCCACAGTAATTTTATTACAAGACTACATTCGACTAATAACTTGTAGTCATCTTGAGAGATATAAAGTTTTAAAATTACTTGAACATCTATGTGTTACTTTCTCAGAACAAAGACAAGAAATACATATACTTAATTTATTTTTTAATGCTTATCACCAGAGTCCGCAAAATGCCATTTCGCTACCTTATAATGCTACTTTTCGGCACTTTTGACAAAAAAAGCCATAATAAAAGCCACATTTTTGCTCTTTTCAAATAGATTTGGACCCTATTTTTTGATTAGGTGTAAATATAAATATAAATACACATTAAGGTTTGAATAAAGAAATCAATTTATTAATTAGCGATTTTGTAAAGAATATAAATGCCATATATAATGCTAGTTTTTAGAGCCACATTTCATAAAAATAATTGCCACATTTTGACAGACTCTGCTTATCGCACACAAATTCGTCACACTAGCCACTGGGCCACAAAATCCCTCTTATTTAAATTAAAATACATACTCGATCCAAAATATAATAATAACTAAAATAATAGTAGTAATGTTTTTAAAAGCCCTTATTCGATATTTCATGTCATCGCCTCTGTTCTGGTTCCTAATGTGTAGTGCAAGATGGATTGGATGTGATGTGAGAGTAAAGGTGTAGTGTAAAAGGCAATCAGTGTAATAAACTACTGTCCAGTTCTACTAACGTCATAAAACCTCCCACAGGTCATATAGAACCAACACCACCGATTAAACAGTCCAAGTCAACAAATCAAAAGCCACCGTCCCGGGTTCGAATACTGCATGTGCGATTGCTTTACAAACGGAAATTGAATTTGCAAACGCTGTGCTTCTCCTTAATTACACTTAATTCAGCCGACCAACCAAAACACCCGTTAGACATAAAAAATAGTAGTAGAAATCTATACTGATTACTTTTCAGATCTCGACTCAAGATATACATATTTAATAAACTAAACAATTGTAAATTTTTCTATGATTTAAAACGAAAATGTGTAAATTACATATTTAATTTTTAATCTTAAGGTCAAATCTGCTGCTGCTAAAAAGGTCAAGTTTATATTCTCAGATAAAAACGAAAACATATATATATTTATAATAAGATTATTGAATTGCATAAAAAAAGACTCAGCGAGATCAATTTCATTTGTATGGATTCAATATCCAATATTTCGATTGGTAGTAGCTTAATAATAAAAAATAAATCAATTGCACATAGAAATTTTTAATTGTGTACATTAATAATTTATGACACAAAGCATTGGACACGGAGACAAATACTCATGGGAATCAAGGTACAGAGAGGAGTTTAATAATTACCTGTAATTATATGGTTCATAAATAATCGATTCCCACATATGTATACAGTGGTGATAAATCAGGCCTTCATTAAGCTGGAGGTCCCGAGGCGACTCTTTCCATTGACATTATATAAAAAATATTTTGTACGATTTTATTTCAATATACGCTAACGAAGCAGAAATGAATGAATTGAGATATCTGGTCTTTCCCAATGCAAATTCGTTATGAAAACACCGCCAAACAATATTTCAGACATAACGAGATCTTCGACGGCTGAATTTGAATAAAGGATACCTCGTTTAAGAGCCTCCATTTCGGCAAACTCTAAACATTCATGAAATATTATATTTGGCACGCGAACTTGTCAAGCCAAGGCATTATTTTATATTTATTTGGTCATCATAATAACAGGTAATTTTTCCACAAAGTATATTGTCAATTTGCAACAAAAAAATATATGTATCAGATTTTAAGAACCGTTGGTGATAAATTGTTTTTATCATCACACAGGTAGAATATTTATTTAAAAGATTACACACTAATTTTTAATTAATAAAAATATTTTTTTCCACATTTTATGCTCTACTCATTAATATAATAGTATATATTAATACGATTATTATCAGGCAGTGTCCTAATCAGTAAACCTACAGTAAAACTGTAACTAATACGAGAATATCCAAATGTTTAAAAAAAATCCCTTCGAAAGAAACCCTTCGAGACTTGCACACACAATATTAAAATATGTTTAATAAGTTTTTATAGTTAATAATAACTATAAAATCAAATATAAATAAAAACAACAAATATCATTAGGAAAAAAAATCTCATTTATGTTTTTATATAATAGGCCTTAATGATAAATATGTATAATGTAATTTTTTTTCTTCATCTTCTTTTAATTTCTTTAAACTATTGTAATGCATTCCATTATCTGTTTTCCTAAAATATGTATGTGGGTAAGTATGAGAATTCAAAAAAATCTTCACATAAACCTCATTGCATATACATACACACCATTTTTGACCAATTTGTAGTGAAATTATGTGGATTTTTCTATATGCTAGTCATTGCTTATTTTGTTCACAATTTTAAACCATCGATAATTTATGTGGTTAATGCATTGTTAATTATTTCAACAATGTGTTTGAATGAATATATCGGTGATTCAGTTTTGAAATGTGTTTACTAGGTGTTTTCATCTACCTCAATATATTCACCAGACCCCCCTGTTTAACGATGTGC